>ML682068.1:1062380-1135518 GCA_007922195.1 Podocnemis expansa
CCCCCCCCCCGGCCTGAGGAAACTATTGCGGAGCTGTGTCTTTCTCCCCCCTGAGGACTTGGGGGTTGTTTCGGGCAAGCGGCTGCCCGCGGTGGTGCCGTCCTCCCTCCCACTCTCATTGCAGCTCTCCCCGCTTTTTGCTACCATTCTTAAAGCCCCAGCTTCTGGAGGCATGTGATTGCAAGAACGTGGGCTTTAATAAAGAGTAAAAACAAACAAGGCGCTTGTTCGGGGGTGCCCACAAAAACTTGAGAGAGAAATTGGTCTTTAAAAATGCCACAGAACGCCTTATCGGTTTTGCTGAAACGGACTCACGCAGGGTCTCCAACATGCGGCCCCTAAAGCTGTTTCTTGTGGCCTGCAATGACACTATCAATGCTGATAGTTGCAAGGTTGTTGTATGAAAAGGTTTCAGGGGTGCAGCCCTCGGGCTGCTGTACTAATCCTCACGCAGGCCTCATGGTGATTGGAGTTTGAGACCCCTGGACTAACTTTTTATTCCAGCTGTCAGTTTCTTGCTGGTATGGTTGGAAAGTATTACCTCGGGTGTACTGTAAAGATTAAAGACTCAAAAAATGAAAAGGACCAAGCCTGTGGTGTTCATAGCTTTTTTTGGTGCCTGAAATTATTTTTCATTGCTTAAGTTCAGCAGTACTACAGTGCTGTTCCATCATGACACTTGAATATACTAAAGAAGTGTGTGTGCCAGCACCTTCACTGCTTGTAGCCTGTCTTGCCTCCACCCATCCCTGAGCCTTCCTTCTGTCCTGCACAATTTTTCTAGAACTGTTTCAGCTGTGCTTGTCCTGAACACAGCCCTTGCAGTTGTAGCTTGTCTCAGTTCTCTGTTGCAATAGACTGAATGCACTGACCTTTTAGCTGCCCTAATTGCAGAGTCCTATACTGTCTTCACTGAACTCTAGTTCTGGGCTCCAGGACTTGGAAGAGATCTCATGTGTGTCTTAATAGAACAATGTTGAGAAGCTGGGCCTGGAACTGTGGCCTGTATGATGGATCTCTCACTTCTGCAGTTACACTGCATTGTAAAGTGGTGATGCGTGAACATAGACCTGAAACAGGATGGTTAGTATGGATGCTGCACTTTGGAAACTTGCACTGATTCATTTATATTATTGCAGGGCTGTAAAGAAGTCTGTTTAGCTATACTCCCTTTTATCTAGCTTGCCCTGGTGTTCAGTGAGCACTAATGGGGGATGAAAAGGGTCTGTGATCTCTGTAGGCATTTGCCCCAGGTTAGCTCCCCATGCAACACTTTCTTGTTTTGCAGGATTTTTATCAAGTTGCAGTTCATTTCCACTCTGTTCAACTGCCCTGAATTTCCATTCTTTTAGGGATTGATCTTTCTAGTTCTCAGGCTGCATGTTGCTCCCCTTGTGTTTATTTAAACAAACTCTATGCAGTGGCTTTTTTTCCTGTTAAGAAAATATAATTTACTATTGTTTAGGAATTAAGTAGCACCTGGGGATCCCACCAGAGATCAGGGCCACATGCTGCTGGGTGCTGCACAGACAGAATGAAAGACCCCCTGTGCAAGAGTTTATAATCTAAAAAAAGTACTGAAGGGAAGCCATACTACACAGAAGTATCAGAAGATATTTGAAAGACTATTTTAGGCTTTACATCTTAATAAAATGCTCCCTAACGAGGAAATTTTTTAAATATCAGCTTTAAGATCATCTGCCCTAAAATAAGAAGCTCTCCAAATGGCAAAGATTTGTACATGGAAGGGTGGCTGCAGGTTTGAATCATAGAAACTCATTGATTCATCTTTCTGGGGGAGATGCCTGCTCTGCATGGTAATGTTTGTGCGATGCTTTCTGTAAGATTGTAGGAAATTGCCCATCAGTACCTGATCAAAGTAATCTTTTCCGTAGCCCACAGACAATCATGCAGGTGTTGTCTGCAGGCTGGGGGACACCCTTCACCCTCCTCTGGTGGAATTGGCTCAGTGTGGTGTATGGCTTATGAAAGCCTTTGGGTTCCTTAAATATCAGTTTTTACATCTTTTTGAAAATGTGCATTATTCCTTAATAGGCAATTAAGTTCCTTGAGCCATAGTGCCTGCCAGAGTACAGTAGCTTGCACCTGACCCACTTGGATTATTGCATGAACTGATCTAATTAGTGCTATCAGCCAAAGCATAAATAGTTGGCCCACTTAGTTCTATATAAAACTTTGTATGCTGTACATTAATGCATCTTCTCTTTAGTCCATTTCATATCAAAACGCTTCAGACACACAAGGCTCAGAGCACCCCTTTTGTGGCAACTATTATCTAAATGTTTACAGATGAAACAGACTAGGAGATGGGTTAATTGTCTTGGCCTAAGTCATACAGCAGGTGAGCTTGAGAGCTGAATTGAACCAAGGAGTCCAGTCTCTTGACACTATTGCTGTTTTTCTTTTCTGTGTGGTGGCAGCTTTGGCCCCTATAATGGTCTCACTCAGTATCCAGACACATAAGCAGCAAATGTTCAGGGATTTTTTTGAAACATTGGGTAGTAGTGACTACATGGTCTGTCTAGAAAATGTAGAATCCTAGTTCTTTAACTGGAGTAAGGCTGTGTGAACTGAGAGGCTGTCTTTCAAGGTACAAGGGGTTGTGAGGAAAGTGAGACCTACCCCACCCTCACCTCCTCTACCATCAGCACTTTTCAAGCATAGGTTAGCAAACTTGTGAGAGAATTATCTAGATCAGTGTTTCCCAACCAATGTGGCATGGTACACAGGTGTGCCACAATTTTGAGTGTAAAAAAAACCAAAAAAAACCCAAAAACCACTCAGCTCTGGATTGGCTTATGAATATTCATGAGTTCTTTGGAAGCTACATGGTGGTGGTGCCTCACATTAAAGGTAGCAAGGTGTGCCAGGGCAGAGAAGATGTTGGGAACCACTGATCTAGATTCCTTGTGCACCCTTGGCGGAATAGGTCCAAGCCACTGGATTGAAAGCACCATTCTGTCCTTCACCCGTAAGGGCTGTATTGTTTTGAATGAATGAGAAATGTAAACCTGATGTTTAAATCTGTGGCACTTTTGGAGAACACAGTCCCAGACTGCAGTTGTTAAATACCCACAGGTGGTATTTATTGCAAGCATAATTAGTCTGCATCTAGTTACAAATAGTAACAAGTTTATATATGCAGTGCCTTTGCTTTTAGGGTAGTACCAAGAGCATGAGCTGATCTTGCATCTTCAGGGCTGGTCTAGCCAAGCAAAATGAGTTTGGCAAAAGAGTGAATGTAGTTTACAATCCATAATCTCTCTACCTCTATCCAGCAGTCATCTATTGATGTTTATAGAGCCTCTGTCATCCAACATCATGCTGTCCAGATGCTGTGGTGACATGCATCTTCTCTGGATTTATCCGTCCTTGAGTACGTCACCTGTAAAATGTTAGTTCTTTTGGGGCCTCATCCTAGGAAGCTGCTGAAGATTCACTACAGTTGAGTCCTGCTGGCTTCAAGAGCTCTTATTTCTCAGAGGTGGGCCCCATATTGATGTGAACTTTAGGGGGTTTTTATGACTTTCTCAGACAGTGCTAGCACCTGCTACAGAAGAGACAAACTATGAGAGTCCTGTGGCACATTAAAGACTAATAAATTTCTTCAGGCATTAGCTTTTGTTGGCTTCAACCCACTTCAGCTAGGACAAAGGAAACCTCAAAAATCTACTCTTAGTTTTCCCAAAGGAAACGGAAACAATGCACTATTCTTACTGTTTTAAATCTTACATTTTAGTAATAAGGGCAATGGTTGTCTTCAGTAAACTATAGATTCACTACTGCTACCTTCACTACCTGGTGTGGTTGCTGCATCCCTTTTACTGTTAATTTGCACTTGCTGTCTTTAATTTTGTATTTATGAAGACATGAACCCACTGCCTAGGCTTTTGGTCGACTTCACTGGTAAAACTAATTTATTGTAACATACTGCCTATGACACGCTTATTTAGCTGAGACTGATCAAGGATCTAATAGGGTCCAGTGAAGTCAATGACAAGACCGCCAAGCTCCAGCTGGGAAACTTTAAATAAGGAATGCTGTCTTCAAGTTCCTATGAGGTGCTCACTAGTATTTAATAAAGAGTGGGTGTTCCTACCATCCATAAAGATGAGCAACTATGTTAGTGTTTAAAACATTTGTTTGGAAGGGATGTATATTTCCTGTTTCCATCTTTAAATTACGGATGTTAGGAAGAAGCTCCCTGTGGGCTGAGCATTCTATAACTCCTCAGTTCAAAGCTGCTGCAACTGCCTCTGAAGTAGCTGGTTCTGGCCAATAGGATATTGGATTAGGGTAGCTGGACCCTGGCCTGATCCAGTCTGACAATTGCTTTTTCAGTAATTGGGACAAAATTAAAATGAAAGTTATTTTTGTCAAATGTATAGGGCCTGCACCCTCAAGCCCCACATCTCAGAAATAATCCCATCACTTGCCTGATGGGCTGTTTACTTGGGATAGCTTTTGCAGACTTGACTTTGCTCCTAGATTTCTGCTCTCCATCCTTGCTGCCTTATTTCTGCCCTAGATACTCCAACTCAAACTATCCTTTGAGGCAGTGTTCTGTAAACCATTAGATGCATATCTCTTTCTGGGAAAGATAAGTAAATAAGAACAATGCAGGATATATCTAGTTTGACTAAGTATTTGAATATGTACTGTATATTAGAGTTAATTTAAAATTCAGGGCTGCTGTACACTTGCAAGTTAGCCTGACCTAACAATAGGTGTTCAGGCTGTGAAGAAAATTTCTTGCCTCAGGCATAACAGAAAGATTGGCTTAATGGCAAGGTCAGTGGAAGAATTCTTCCAATTTACTACATTGATGGAAGACCCTTTCTGCCAGTACAAGAAGCCACTACACCATAGGGCTACAACAGCAGAGCTGCAGCTTAGACATACCCTGGGTTTCAAAGTCCAATGCTTTTCCTTCTGATTTCAAGGTAGAATGAAACTGTTTGCAAGAAGAGTGTGTTTCTATGGAATAAGCTGAGAGCTTCTCTGCATGACAAGACATTGCACAGCAAGCCAAGGTTTGATTCTACAACACATTAGCTTACAGCATAGTAACTTCTTGCTTAGACATGTCACAGACCTCTCACTGCAGACTTTCCAGAAGGCACACCAGGTAGTGGTCTTCAGAAATAGAAGAACCAGCACCTCTAGTGCTCAGTGCTTTCCACTGCTTTGTCTCTTTCAAGGCAGCCCAGCCCCACAGCTGGGCCTTAGTCCAGGTAGCCCCCTTCCAGAGGGGATGTCAGTCCCAGCAAACCACTTGGTTGCAGTGGCCATCTCCAGTCCTTAGCGGCTTATCAGCAGCCAATGAGAGCCTGGGAGGCCCCAACCCAGGGGCTCTATACACCCAATCCAACAAGGTTTCCTGGGCCACTTCCCCACAACCCTCATACCTTCTTCGCCTCTTCTCAGGCTTCTTCCTCTGGCTCCTCCAAAGCTCCAGAGTCGGGGTCCTTCCTTCAGGCTCTCCTCAGGCCTTCATAGCAAGGGCCCAGTTCTTTGCAGAGCCCAGCTGTCTACAGCCCCTGATCAGCCAGGCCCCTTTCCTTTTACCATCCCAGGGAGACTGTCCCTGGTCTGGCACTACAGCCAGCTTTTCTACCCAGTCCTGGGCCCCAGTTGGCCCAGTAGCCCCCTCAGCCTGAATGGCTGCTCATCCCAGGCCCTCTTTAACCCTTTTCTGGGCCAGTGTGGGGTATCTGCCCCATCACAAGACGTTGCTACAAGTGCCCTAAAATTTTGTTACATGTCAAAGCAAGCTACAGATCTGTAGCTGAATCTACACAGGACCTTATTGTCTGGCAACCAAATATGCTGTAAATTCAGATTCTGACTGCAACCCAGAAATCTCTCTTGTGGACAAGCTCTGACACTCATTTACAGTCACAGAACAGAGGAGCCTTGAGTGGAATATTCCTTGAATACTGTTCTGTTTGTGAGGTTTTAAGCAGCACTACTTCACCTTTATAGGGTACCTTCTTTTGGAGGATCTCTCCAGCTTTTGAGATATTAGTGAACTATACCTCACAGTTCACCGGTGAAGTCGCTAAGTATTAGCCTCATCTATAAGGTAGGGACACTGAGGCAGAGAAGTTGTGATTTTTGTCTCAGATCAGACACGGAATGGAGAGGCAAAAATAGAATCCGATAGACTGCGAGTTCACTTGTTCTAATCACCATACACGCTTGCTAGGCCTTAGTACAATTGACGAAGCCACTTGCAGCCTGCCTTGAGGCCCAGATATCAGTGAACACATCAATGTTACAAATTACTAGCTAGATGCTAGATATTAGTGAGCAGGAAGACTGTATGGCATTGCTAATCTTAATCAGTTTAATCTAAACTGTTCTTTCTAAGGCAGGTGTTCCCCCCCTCCTGTTTCCCCCATGCTTCTATTATTGGTGCTATAGCAGACTTTTCTTGTTTTGGGGTTCATTTCTGGCAACAAGATGTTCAGACTCTGCATTTTTGTAAATTTAATCTAGATTGGGAATTATAAATAAGCAAGAGCGTTAGGAATTGAACAATCTCTAGGGAAAACTCTGTAGCCAAGAAATTTTTTTCCCTCTGGGAATGTTTGTAACATGAGATGCTTTTGAAGCACAATTTTTTCCCCAAATGCATTGATACTGTAATTGCCTGATCCTTCTCCTTCCCTGTTCAGCTGCTGTCGTCATGCATCTCGCAGAATGTATCCCAGCATGTTATTTTGATTGGTGGGGTTATAACCTAAATACTTCAACAGGATTTCATGAATCTTGATCAGTTAATGTTTCTGCAGTACTTTGAAATCCTCAGATAGAAGATGCCTAGCAAATGCAGAACGTCATTACTAATAGATGAAAGCTCAGATTTAAGATATATACTTGTTAAATTCCCAGATCTGGGGAGACCTGTTTAATTCTAAAAGTAAGTCATTTTAACATTCAGATGGACCACTCCAGTGGCTCACTAGGTGATGTTCAGGTGGATGTTTTAAAATTTAAATGCTGCTCTGCTGATTGTTGGAAATTGATTGATCTTCAGGTCAAGCTACAAGTCTCTCTTGTTCTCCCAGGCCTTTTCTGGGTGGAAAAGATGAGCTCCTCAGGAGGGCAGTGAGAAAGTTTGTTTGTATTTGGAAGTGTTCAGTTTATTGGACTCTGTTTCATACTGAATGTGCATGGGGCCAAAGCAGTGGATGCATGAATTAGTATAAATTGAAATAATAGGAATAGATCAGTGGTTCTCAAGCCAGGACACAGATTACCCGTGGGGGTATGCAGAGGTCTTCCAGGGTGTACATCAGCTCAGACACTTGCCTTATTTTATAAAAAGCATTAGTGAAGTCAGACAATGACTTGTTTATATCGCATATGTAGTACATACTGAAATGTAAGTCTGTATGTATATTCTAGTAGATTTATTTTGTAATTGCAGGGTGCTAATGAGGAAAGTCAGAAGTTTTTCAGTAACAATGTGATACTTTTGTATTATGTCTGATTTTGACAAAGTAGTTTTTGATTGACATGAAACTTGGAGTAAACAAAACAAAATCAGATTCCTGAAAAGGGTAAAAGTCTGAAGAGGTTGAAGATCATTGCTTGAGTAGTATTGGCTCGGTTCTTCAGATTTGCCTGCCGAATTCTCTCGGAATTGGCCCTACATGGAACATTACTTAAGTCAGCAGCAATAAGGTAATGTATCAAGAGAACTAACTAAATGTTAAAGGTGGCAGTTACCCTGACTGTTTTATTTGGCTGAGTTTGCAAGGCTTTACTCAGCCAGTTGGTATTTCTCTGCATGGATGTAATGCAATGACATTTGAATGCTACATCCAATCAGTTCCAGAATCCAGGGAATGTTCTAGGCATCAATAGGTAGAGCCCTATTGATGTTTTCTTGGGAGAAATCTGAAAACCAGAAGCTGTGAAATGGAGAGACCACAGGGCTTTTGTCGTCTGTTTGGCAGAGCCATAGCTTCAATCACCTCTGTAATTGTCTGCTGTTCAAAGATCCAGTTGATGAAACACAAACATTGTCCAATATAATACCCATATCTTGTCTCCGCTCAAATTCCATTGAAAAGATAACTTAGAAACCCGGCCTAGGATCTGACATTCTGAGAGACCCTAGGATGAAGGACACTGGTGGGGGGGGGGGGGAGAAGAGGGCATGTGGCAAAGTTGCTGCTTCAGTACAGTCTGTCTTGGCCAGGTGTATTGATGCAACAGTTGTGCTCATTTCCCTCTGTCCTGTGGTCTTTTAGGGCTGTTAGTGATTTGCCCTCCCACCACACCACTTTACAGAGCTTAGCTCCTTTCAAGGCATCAGGGTTAGACAGAAAAGTATATTTAAAAAAAGACTTTTCAGCTCAGCTAGAACTGCCTCCTTGCAGGCATGATTCTGCGGCTCTAGACCATCTCTAGACTGTTTGCTTGTTAACCACAGGTTTCTGTGCCACAGTCAATCTGGAGGCGACTCACTTCTAGCCTTAGTCGGGGGTTAGGAAGCCTACAACCCATCAGGCCCAGGTCTTCACGCAGGCTTCATGATGATCCCCTGGAGAAACCTGTCTACTTTTCTCCCCTTCTTCCTCCCTTTTAAAATCCTGTGTCCAGGCTTAAGAGTCAATACTAATGCTTCTGGGGAGAGGGTAACTGAACCTCTCACTGCAAGATAACCTCTTTCTGGCCTGTCAAGGGGGTGGGGGGGACACAGTCTCCAGCATGTGCTAGAGAGGGAATGATGGGAGCACCCAGACTCAGGTACTCAAAAGTATTTAGGCTCCTAACTCCCTCTGAAATCAATGGAAGTTAGAACTCTAAATATTTTTGACAGTCTAGGCCACAGAGCCAGTGGCATGTGCTGGGATTGATGGGTGGAGTTACAGGGGGTCTCTGAAATAGAAGGGGATGGGAAGATGGCATATAGATGCTTATGGGGAAAATGGAAGAATGCAAGGAACTCCTGGCTTGTGAAGATAGAGTATGAACTTCTAATTCTATAAAATCATGTTTAGTGTTTGTATCTCATGATGCCCCATAATGCACAAATTATTTTTAGCGGATACCAAATAAGAGTTGCAAACAACTTGGGGACAGTTTGATGACAGAATATGTATTTGAAAAACAAAGGCCTTGATAGCAGGGAAATGACATTTTAGAGATGATTCAACTACTGATCTAGCTAGAGAAAGCAAGAAGAGGTATCCAGAGTTTGTTCATGGTTTGTTGTCCTTGTCATAAGATGTTATAGCTTGTCTACTATTAGCCATGCTCAGAATTTTTGGTTCTTACTGAACAGATGCTGAAGTGTGGCTCTGATGTGGAAAAAACCTGCTTGCTGTGGTTATCCAGCATGGCACAAGAAGGATGCAGGTTTGTTGTTCCACCTTTGAAATGTTTAGGACCTATCCATTTTTGCAGTCTTAAATTGTGGGAGAAAAAGACTGAATCGATGACGGGTTTCAGATCAGTTTAGTTCAGCTTCTAGGGAAACCCTGTGTGTCTGCATCTCCCTTTATGAGGTGATTAGATAGCCATGGAGATATTCAAAATTCTAAATGGCCACCAAAAGCAATGATCTAAGAAAAAGAGCATTCACGCCTTCCAGCCAATCTGGTGTATGTTTTAACCTCACTGTTGAGAGCTTCCTCCCTGCACCCTAGCACTATAGATGTTTGCACTGCTCTTAGAGCGACGCTCTACACATGCAAAACAATGTGTTTTGAGAACTTTGAGGCTGGCATGTTTTGCCTTTGTAATCACATTTCAGTTTGCTGCCTGAAACAGAATGTCACTATAGTGCAGAGCAAGGCCATTGCCTCACAGTGGTCTCCCTTCATGACCTTCTGTTCAAATGGTCATGGAAGGGAGAGCATTGTTGATGCACCATTGCTAATGATCTGGGCTACGGTGGATTCGCACACAATGTTCAGGATGTTTTCTTCACTTTCTGCTTTTGCAGCTTTGGCCTTCAGGCAATGAATCTCCTATTTAGGCAAATACAAAGAAGAATCCTAAAGCTTTCTCAGACTCTCTCATTGAGTTGCCATTTTCCTTTATTTTAAAAGTCCATACTTTCTTGTCTTCCTTGTGCTGAAGCAGTCCATGAGTTAAGGCCAAGATATCAAAGCATTAGTTTGCTCTGTAGAGGTGTACCATCTGGTATATGTGCCTCCTTCACCTTTCTAGTCCTCCTTTGTTTGGTACACTTCAGTAACTTTTTGTGATCATCTCGTTTCACTTGCTAATTGTCCTGACTGAGCAATTGGAGAAGATAATGTCATTCCTGTACTGTCTCTTGACATGTGAGGGTCACAGATCATAAAGTGGGCTAAATCCAGACTGCTGGCTAATTTTGGTGATGCGGCAGCCAGAAGAAGTAACCACAGATGGTTTCTGTCCTACACACTCTGAACAGTTCATCCCTAGCAAGTGAACTGAGTATGTGCAACCTTAAATGAAGATAGCTGCTTGAGAGGAAATGCTTATATGTAACACGTAGGGATGTGGCATTTCTCAAAAAAGCCATATTTTTAAAATGTAAGGTACTCACCCAACACACTCCCACATCATTATATACATTTAGATGACGTATCGTCTGGTGCTGCAAGCCTGTAGGCGAGGTGAAACAATGGTTCCCAAAATGAGTGTCTTTTTTGCACTGTTCCACAACCACTGCCACATGATTATTATGACTACAGTTTTTCCTATTTAATTTCAGCACCATATTGTGGTGGTGTTTACTGTCAAAGTTACCAAATGATAAGGTACTAAACGATTATCAGTTTTACATGGGCAAGACTTTTTTTAGAAACAATTAAGCAAAAAAGGTGACTATCAACACATTACAGTATATTAACATGAAATGTTTTCATATTGCATCCTCTTAATGGTCAAAGTGATCACACATGATTAGAGCAGGTTTCTGTATTTTCAGTTGAAATTTGCTGTCCAGCTTATTTTCACTGAACTTTGTGCACCAGTAGCAGTAGACCACATGCCCGTAGTTTATGCTCCATAGTTGGTGAATATGAATACCTGATTAATACTTCTCCATATGTTAGTTTTTGTCAGTATGGTAAGAGCTCTGCAAATCTATGGATATCATGGACCATTTTGTGCAGAGTGCAAACTGGATGGTCATGGAGCCATGGTTAGACCCTCCAGGACTTCTGGGATAGCTGCTAGTGCTAGGCACCACTGGAACAACTGATAGGTGGCAGCTTGGGCTAAATAATGATCATCTGTTAGACGGGGCAGATGATTGGCTGTTTGGGGTGGCCTACAGAGTTGAACAGCTGATTGGTGGTGTGCATGCAAATGCATGTGAAAGAGGGAAGGTGGATTGTGGGTTGGATACAAGATTATTCTTGCAGATGCAGCTCCATTTATTTGTGTCCATGCAGGGCTCTGCATACAGTGTGGCACTTGTCTTCCTGCATCTAGTCATCCTGGTAGAAGGTTTTAATTTGTAATTGCCTCTACTTGTAGTGCTAGCTTTTGAAAGATTACAGGAACTAGCCTTTTAATTTAATGACAGTAATATAAAGGTTGTTATTAGTGTCAGAGGACAATACGTAGCTTTGTATTACAAATATGCAAAATCTAAGAGAAAAAAATTGCCAAACTTGAAGTAGTGAAGACAGAGTCCACAGGCAGTTCCTTGCCTCTGCACTGAAGAGACATGAAAAGCTTATCACATCTCTTACCTGAGTATCATCAACAATATGGCAAACTCATCTGACCTGAGTAACCTCCAGAGGTGCATATCAACATGTTTACTAGGCTTCATGTAACATCAGCTGAACAAGAGTGTCTCTGAAAATAGTAGATATTGGGGAAAAACAAAGATTTTTGAGTGATTCCCTTAATTCTGATGGATCACTAAGCTTCTTTTGCTGAGTCAAATCTGACATGGATTGTTTGCTGATATGGCCAAGAAGACCAAATTTAAGTGTGTTTGGGAGAGAGCAGCTATTGGTCCAGAAATTGTAGCGCCATGTTCTTAACAGGGTGCAGAGATGATGTTTCAATGGCAACTGTTCATAATCACACAGTAGTATCAGTGCCTCTGCTCCTCTTCCATGATAACAGTGTAAGACAGATGCCTGGGGCTGGGTGCCCCTTGCCTCCTTGTAGGGTGCCTGTCACAAAGTTTCGCTCTCTGCCTGGCATCCCCTGGCAGGGTTTGTCTGGTCTGATAGGGCCGTAGGCGGAGGTATTTGCCCCTACCCCCGCCCCGGGGGGGGGGGGGGAGAACCAAAACAGTTACTGTCCTAAGCCGTGCCAGGGCTAGGCAGACACCATACAATAGTCCCCCAAACCTTAAAGAGCCACGTACTACAAAAGGAACGATAAAGAGCTTCCTTATTCAAGTAGGAAGTGGGGAGGTGGGGCTGCCGTCAGACCCAACTCCACTGTGTCCCAGCCCAGGTCCTCAAGTGTCACACGCTACTACCAGTCTTGACTCCACCTTCCCCATATAGGTGTCGAGCTCCTGGCCTACTTCTCATTCTGGGACCACCAGTTTGGACAGGGGGCCAGCGGAGGCCGAACCGCAACATGCCGTCACACCCTCAGAGGCAGCTTCTCCAATGCAGGGGTCTTGTTCCCCCTCTACATGGGAGTCTGGGGTCACTATTCTGGGCAGGGAGCCGGCGGGGTCTGAACCGCAACATGCCAGTGTGCCCTCCAAGTTGGCCTCTCCCCGGTGGAGTTTCTGCTCCCCCCATTGGTGCCTCGGGTGTCTCGATTTCGGGTAGGGAGCCAGCAGGGTCTGAACCGCAACATGCTGGGTCCTCCCCCAAGTTTGTCTCCTGTCCGCTGGGGCCCTCACTGCCCCAGCTCCCACCCTCTTTTAGGGCCCAAGGTACCTGCTCTCCCTCGAATTCTTCAGGATAGCAACCGCAGGGTAGACTAACGTCCTCCTCGGAAGGGTCGCTAGGATCTGAGAGGGCCAGCAGGCCTGGTATGTCCTCCACCAAGGGGAGTTCTTCGAGGTCACAGCCCGCTTCCCCAGTGGCCTCCTCACCGGCCAGTGGAAGCTACTCTAGGTCAGTGGTGATGGAGGGATAGAGGGGTGCCACCGCTGGGTCAGGGCTAGGTGGAACTCTAGAGGCTGTGGAACTCCAGAGGTTTGGCTGCGTCGACTCCAGGAGGACACTGCCCCTCTGGCTCCAGTGCTGTCAGTTCTACGGGGTTGTCCCTCCTGCTGGTTGTGGCCCAGCTTCTGGTTGGCTAGGCTTTCCACTGAGGCTTGCCAGGTATGTCAATGCAGCCATCTGGGCCCCAGGGTGCTGGCAGATCCTCCACAGGGCCTGTCCTCAGCTGTGCCTGAGGAGAGAACACAGGGAGCTCCTTCCCCTCCAGCCGCCAAGCCCTGACTGTGCTCCAGGGCCTGCCTCTTATACTTCCTAGCCCGCCCCCTTGTCTCTGGTTCGATGGGCGGGGCCCATCTAGCCCCACCCCTGGAAGGGTGGAGCCACCCTGCCTGTGTTTTGTTGTTGGGGGAGGCCAATTTGCTCCTGTATGTGAGGGTGGTCATTTTGTCTCCCTATATACAGGAGCCCAGCTCTCCCTTTTACAAGAGCAATCTGTGTTAAATCATCACTTGGAACCTCAGGCTGAAGGAATCTGGGACGTAAGAGTATGCAAGAAAGAAACCACAGGGTATATCAGAAATGCTATCATATAAATGGTGGCTGATGATGATAAATTCCACACATTTGATGGATTGACTGCTGTGTTCTTGAGGCTGATCAAAAAGAATATGACAAAGTTAAGTCTGTAATCAAAGTCTTTGATAGATATGACAAAAGTAACTGTGAAAACTGCAGAATGGCAGTGTCAGCCAGGGTCTAAGACTGGATGCAAGAAATGGCAGGTGATTGGTGGATGCCCTGTGCTTCCAGGGGGAAGGGTTTCTAAACAGGGCATCCAACAAAGCGTCACTTGTAGAATTCCTTTGTGAATACATGGCTCATAATGCACCTGAGAGGGTAGGAGCACACCTACACATGCCTTCTAGCTGTATAAAGTCCATCACCAGCAGAGATGTTGAAGAAGCCTAAGGCTTGTACTGTACTGAAGTGGAAGAGTTCACAAGAATGCTTCCCGGCATGTTGTATGTAAGCCCAATATGGCTTTTGGGTCTTTTGTTGTCAAAGGAATCATAGTAATTAGGTTACCTGATGTTTTGAAGTTCTTGCTGTTCACTGCTCTCCAAAAAATAACATGGATTGAAATAGACACAGTTACGTGCACAAGTGACATGTCACGTCATACCTCTGCTCACAGGTTGTTGCATACCTCAAGCCTGACTTTAGCATACTTCCTGTTAGATGCACATTAACAGGGTGTATCTCTTTGTCATCTCTATTTGGTATTTGGGAAGAAAGTTAGTGTTCAATGTCATAAAAAAAATGAAAGGAGCTTACCACTCAGAGATCTTGCCAGATGGAGTGAGGGTGACAAAAGGTCCAATTTCTTCAGGAAGGAAATAGTGCTGTGTGACCAGAGTGAGAGAGGAAAGGAGGCACACAGAGACCTGAATTGGTCGTGTCTCGATCTTGCTCTCAAAAAAGACAAGCCACTGGTCAAATTCCTATCATATGAAGATAATTTTGTAGACAATGTAAAAAGAGAATCAAACAATCAGCAATCAAATATTTGGATGATTTTGCGCATAGGTAAATCAGATATTGGATCACCATTGCTACATGAATGGGAAAATGTGGAAGGACTACTTCATGTATTCTTCAAGAGCCCCAGGACATTGTAGCTTCTATAAGACCTTTTTGTGCCTGTTATCTGCAGCAATCACTGCACAATGAACTGTCTTTCTACTCAACAGTCTTTCCTATGCAGAATTCTGTGTGTGCTAAGGCAACAAAGACGCTGGTAACACACATTCTCAACAGGATGAAGAAGACAATAATGGTGTTGACTGACTGGAAATGTTACCAGCTTTGTTAACATCTCAGTGGTGTCTGTATGGATTTATTATTAGATTTTCATTTTAACTGTAGATTGTTATTGTGATGCATTAAGGTCATGAAGAAATCCAGTTTTATATTTTGAAATGATACTTAGTCATTTAAACTAACAAAAACAAATGTAAACATTTCAAAGTGGTCATTTAATTATTGTGTAATTGTTTATGTCCATTTCTTTGTTAATGCAACACTTGACAGCTTCACATCATACAGTGGCTTAAAGTAGACATAACATTCAGGTGGTACAATGTGCATATGTTGAGGGTGTTGAGAGGGTACATTAAGTCAACCAAATTACTGGTGGCTGCTGCTCACACTGCTTTCTAAGAGAACTGAATGTTCCTTTTCTGCTCTTATGAAACTAGTTACAATGCTGTTATAGAGAACAGCGCTGTACATGACGATAGCCCAAGCTGGGAGACAATGGGATCAGCAGAATCCATCTGCTGTGAAAAATGGGCTAAGCTATAGACTAGGTAGGGTGGAAAGTCTGGTGACCAGATCCAGCCTAGTCCCACATCAGTGTTTTGTTTCAGTTTAGTAAATGCAGTTTTGGAATGGAAGAATTTGCTGAACTGTGCGCCTCCTGCTTTTAGAACATGTGTCCAAGCTTTCAAACTCCAGGCAACTGTTAAAAAAACAAGTGTCATCACTCTTTGCTGCTCAAGGCCACTTTGTCGTATAGCCTCTTCTAATATCTCATCATTAAATAATTAAGATGGTCCTCTCCTAAATATAATACCCTGCAATGAATAACCAAATTCTTTCCACTTGTCCAATCCCTGCAAAGTCCAAAACAACAAATGAGTTTTGCTAAGTGCCCTAAAGGTCAGCCAGTTCAGGCTACTGTGTCAGAGCTGGTTTTTAAAGTTGTTACTTGACAAAGCCCTGGCTGGGGTGGTTTGGTTAGGCTTGGTCCTGCTTTAAGCAAGAGGTTGGACTAAACGACCTCCCGAGGTCCCTTCCAACCTTAATTTTCTATGATTCTATAAGAGCAAGGAGAAGAGTGAGTTTAAGTGCTGTCTCCTGCTGTAGCTCTGTTAATTCCAAATTTGTATAGAATAAAACTTGCTTGTTTATTCCCTGGTGATCTGAAGCCATTCTTTAGGCATTCTGGCTTGTTTAATGATGGGTCGGATTTGAGTTTAGCCCTGTAGTGTAGCCTTGTCAAGGAGGATCTGATGTGGCATTTCAACAAATGGAGGAGTCATTACTGCAGGCTCCATTAGAGATTATCTGGACAGAGCTCCAGTTAGATAAAAATAGCAAGACAAATGGCCTCTGGTGACAGCTTGGGCTGATCACACGTCTGCTGGCTGGCCTTTCAGCCTGCTGTCTTCAGAGCACCTGGTGGAATCCAGCTTCTTGCTAAGGGCAGAATTTGGCAGTTCTTCTGGATGTGTGCCAGGATATATGTCAAGGCTGCTGCATTAATTTTATTTTGCTCTGCAGGGAACTTAAGTCATCTAGTGCTGGCAGCTTTTTTGAAAGTTAAACTGATGAAGCCCTCTTGGGGTGAGGGGCTGCAAACTAATGGGGCATAATTTAGAACTACCTTCTACTCCCAGTTTTTCTCTCATACACCCCTTTCCCGTCTATTGAATTCTCTCTCTTTAATTGTACACTTGCCTTAAAGAGAGAGTGGAGAAAAATGTGACTCTTGCCACTTTTGTTTCCACAGATGCTGTTGCAATAACAGAGTAACCAAGGTCATACACACCTGTAAGAAGTTCTCCCCCCCAAAGGGGTGGTTACATTGTGCTGGGTATGCTTATACAACTGGGCAGCTATGGACCTGAAGGAAAAGTGTAAGGTAGGTTCCCAGGAAGGGTCATCCCATCTTAAGCAGATTGATTCTGAATCCCTGGTTGGTTTGTTCCTGTCTGATTTCAGTCTGCGTGTTTCGCAGTAGTATGCAAAGTTATTTGCAATTCCTGCTGAAACTGGATGATCTGTCTCCTACATAATCAAGGGGACCTTTGCTTGTTCCTGATAACTAGAGTCTGCAACTGGATGACCCAAAGATACCAGAAAGATGTTTCTTTCATGCCAGCAGCCTTAAATTTTCTATCCTAGGACTAGTGATCTTCTGTGGCGTCAGTAAATCTGTTGAGTAGAGGACTGTCAAGTAAATGATTGCATTTTTTTGTCAGCTCATGGGTTGCAATCTGAGCGTAAAGGCTGTTTATTTTTATTTTAGGTGACTACCAGTGTCAGGAAACAGTCAGTGAGATGCAGATCTTTTTGCCTTTATATCATCTGTTCACTTGCATTTCAGGTTTGGCAGAGGCCAAAAGTTATTACCACTCACCAACTGGATGATTGTATTAAATGAATTATTATCTCAGTCTGGTTCATAGCAGGCTCAGGCTGATGATCCACCTAACCCATAGCCTGTCTTTTGACAGTGTCTGGTAAAAGATACTTCAGAGGGAGTGAATAGAACAGTGTAATTATCAAGTGATTGATCCCTTGTTATCTGGTTCTAAGATCTGGCACATTTAGGGTCATCTCAAGCATAGGATTATGTCCCTGACCATCTGGTCTAATACCGCTTCATAGACCTATCCTCCATGAATTTATCAAGTTCTTTTGTGAACCAGCTGTACTTCTGGCCATCACAGTAGTCTCTGAAAACAAGTTCCACAGGTTGACCTTGGATTATGTGAAGAAGCATTTCCTTTTGTTTTAAATCTTCTGCCTATTAACTTCATCAGAAGACTTAATACTTGTTATGTGAATGGATGAATAGCACTTCCGTATTCACTTTCTCTATAACATCAATGATATTATAGATCTCTATCATATCTCATCCTTACTTATCTATTTTCTGAGCTGAACGGTTCATCTTTTTAGTCTTTTCTCATATGGAAATTGTTCCATATCCCTAATCATTTTTGCTGCCCTTCTCTATGCCATTCAATGATGTCTTTTTTTTGAGACGGGGAGACCAGAATTGCACTCAGTATTCAAAATGTGGGCATACCATGGATTTATATAGTGACATTGTAATATTTTTCTGTCTTCTCTCTCCTTTTCCTAATGGTTTCTAACATTTTGTTCTCTTTTTTTGATGGCTGCTGCACACTGAACACACTTTTAAAGAACTATCCATGGTGACTCCAAAATCTTTCTTCAGCGGTAACAGCTAATTTAGGTCTTATCATTTTTGTTTGTGTGGTTGGGGTTATGTTTTCCGATACACATTACTTTAATTTATTAGCACTTAATTTCTTTTGTCATTTTGTTGCTCAGTCACGCAATTTAGTGACATCTCTTCCTAACTCTTTTCTGGCTGTTTTGGACTCGTGTATCGGTTGTCACCCTTGTTGGGAGTTTTTAGAAAAGTGTAGGGATGTGTGGGCTATAGAGACTGAACTCCCTTCTCATCTCTAGAAATAGTCCTCTTGAGGTTAGGGTGGAAGCATTCTAGAGGGGAGAGTGTATGGGGAGTGTGCTGAATCATATTCTGTACCCATCCTCTCCTGAGGATAAATTGATGGCTTTAGTCACCTCAGAACTTAACCTGGCTTTTTTTGTGACTGCTTAATTCACTGAGAATGTTTTTGTAAAGTAGACTTGGGATTGTGTGGAGAAAATTTCCACTTATTTCTCTGAGTGGCATTTTCCTGTTCTTGAGTTAGACTTGCCCAGTGTGTGCTGCTTCTCTCCAGGGGGAGCTGAGCAACTTCATTTCTACACCTGCCTTTGTAACTATCAGACTGACTAATACCTTTTGTGCATTTTGTATTTAACCAGCCTCTTGTTGTTGTTACCTAGTATGTTTGCAGTCCAAGAGGAAGGCCTCCATGGTGGGTGGGTGCAGCAGGGAATGCAGAAAGGATAGTTGCTGTGGTTCATGGAAGATCATTGGCCTTATGTGCACTGCTCCCTGTTTCTTGTAAAATCCAATGTCATCATGCTAAGAAGGAACAGGGAGAGCAGCAGACTCTACTCACTCGGCTACTTAGGCTATACTTGAGTTTCAGTAGCCACCTGAGTATCAAATGTGTTTGTCACTCAAGAGAGTGAACAGATGTGTGCCCTATTCTGGGCTCTGGTGGGGGGGTGAGAGCTTGAGTTTGAGGCTAGTGCTGGAGAAGATCATGTGTACAACTGCTCTACACTGGTGCGGGAGAATGCTTATTATGACTTCAATCTCTTTGCACCTTCCTCTCACTTGCCTTCCTCTCCCACCATTGTCATAGGCGATGTCTACACGAGAAAAAGTTGTTTGAATTTGTTAATTTGAACTAATAAGTTTGAGTTTAGTTTGAACTAAACTCAAACTTAATGGTTCAAATTAACAAAGTGGACTTATTCGACTTAAATGTTAAGTCGAATCAGACCAATTTATTAATTCAAACTAACTGCCCTTAATTTGAATTTATTAAGTTTGAATGAAGGGTTAATCCTAGTCTACACAGTCTTTAGTTCGAACTAACTGGCAGGTCTTACTAATTTGAACTAAGCTTTCATTAGGTAATTCAAACCTAGTGTGGACATGTACTAAGTTAGTTTGAATTAAGGAGGCTTAATTTGAACTAACATGCAAGTGTAGATGTGTTCAAATCTAACTACCTCCATTTCCAGATCATGCTAACTACCTGTAGTTCACTCTGCAAGCCACACTTTCTCTTGCTGAGCATGTTCTGCAGTATTTCCAGCATCACTTGGTTCTTGTTTATTGTATAATAAGGTTGTTAGAAAATAGTTTGAGAAGCAAACTTGCTCCGCTACATTAATAGAGACACAAGTGGTACAGGAAGCAGGTATTATCTCACACTATATCTTGCACTTGTGAGACTGGTATATTTGTTAGCTGGAGTTGTGGTGTTTTAAGTTTGTATGAGACCAGTTGAGGTGGGGCTTGCCCATCTCTGCACCTGTTACTTCCCCAGTTTATTTTGGGTGAGGACCTTGTTGAAATGTGCAGCTTTGCATTTGAATTGCTGTAATAGTGTGCAAGTAAGGTTACAATTGAAGTAATCTTCTATTTGCTTGGTTGTCAGTGGCACCCTGGACTGCTCTGGTATTTATCAGTTTAAGACCAGATGCAATTATGTCTGCGGTTATTTGATCTGTGGTGTTTCTGTTGAGTGCTCTCCCACCGTGGGCTGAAAGTGTATGATGCACAGCTGGTCTTAGCAGCCTAGAGAACAAGGGTACGTCGACGCTTACAAGTTAGTTCTAATTAATGAGGCTTAATTTGAACCAGCTTAGTCCCTGTCTACACTAGGCTTTCATTCGTTTGAATTAAGGAATTCCTTAATTCAAACTAACAAATGTTTAGTAAGACCTTCTGGTTAGTTTGAACTAAGCCCTTAGTTCAATTGTTAGTTCGAACTAAGGATGATGTAGACAAGAATTACCCTTAGTTCGAATTTAATAAATCTGAATTAAGGACAGTTAGTTCGAATTAACAAAGTGGACTAATTTGACCTAATGTTAGTTCAGATTAGTCCACTTTGTTAATTCAAACTATTAGTTGGAACTAAACTCAAACTTAACCTTGAAATTATAAATTCAAATTAACAAATTCAAACTAACTTTTCCTAGTGTAGACTTTAGCCCAAGAGACTAGAATCTAGAACCGACTCTTTCTTCTGCATGGTACCTAATCTGGCTCTTTGTTTCATTTGCATTTGGGGGCACTGTGCTCAGCTGCTGTTCCTAGACCCCAATGTGTGTGATGTGAACTTCTGCGTTTTACCCATCTCCATACTACCCAGTCTTCTCTTTCTCCTCTCTGTGACATTCTTCATTGCCCCAATGTAGGACAAGCATATCAAATTATGAGGCCATGAGCAGACCAAGTGGTGGTGGAACACTTTTTAATTAGTTCTTTTTCTACCACTGATGAATTCTTCAATCTCTTCATTCATTAATGTTCTGAAGGATGGGGTGGATTACACCCTTAGCAAGTCTGGAGAAGACACTAAGCTGGGAGGAGTGGTAGATACAGTGGAGTGCAGGGATAGGATACAGAGTAACCTAGACAAATTAGAGGATTGGGCCAAAAGAAATTTGATGACGTTAAATAAGGACAAGTGCAGAGTCCTGCACTTAGGAAGGAAGAATCAGGTGCATTGCTACCGATTGGGGACCAACTGGATAGGCAGCAGTCAGCAGAAAAGAACTTGGAGGTTACATCAGACAAGAAGTTGGACATAAGTCAACAGTGTGTCCTTATTGGCATAAAGACTAATAGTCTATTGGGTTGTATTAATAGGAATGTTGCCAGAAGATCAAGGGAAGTGATTATTTCCTGCTCTATTCGGTACTAGTGAGGCCTTGTTTAAAATGTGTTCTGTTTTGATCCGCCTCGCTACACAAAGGATGCATGAAAATTTGGAAGAGTCCAGCAGAGGGAAACAAAAAGGATTAGGGGGCTGGAACACATGACTTATGAGGAGAGACTGAGGGAACTAGGCTTGTTTAGTGCACAGAAGAGAAGAATGAAGGGGGATTTGGCAGCAGTCTATAACAAATCAAAAGGAGGTTCCAGGGAGGATGGAGCTAGGCTGTTCTCAGTGGTGATAGATGACAGAACTTGGAGCAATGGTCTCAAGTTGCTGGGGGGGTGGGGATAGTCTCGGTTAGATATTAGGGGAATCTTTTTCACTAGAGGGTGGCGAAGCACTGAAATGGGTAACCTAGAAAGCTGGTGGAATCTCTGTTCTTAACAGTTTTTAAGATGGAACTTGCCTGAGCCCCCCACTGGGATGATTTAGATAGGGTTGGTACAGCTTTCAGCTTGGGGTTGGGTGACCTGGGTCCCATTCAACCCTATTCTTCCATGTTTCTGTGATTACTGGAGTGCCCTCCACTTACAGGTTCACAAGCTTCACTGAAACCCTAGTTCTGAGTTGTTAAAAATCCTCTCTTCTCCCTTTAAAAAATACCAGTAAAAGAAAGTTGGATTTAAAAATACCCCTTCTCTGTATTTTCAGTGGCAATTAAAATGAGCAATTAATCATTGACGCTCTCAAACTTTTCTCCATTTCATTCAGCTTTGAAGCTGAGAAAAGACTGCCAGTTTCACTCATTTTTCGTCAGTTCAGTTCTAGTATTCATTTTTGTAGTTGCAGCACTGCAGGCCAATGTTTCCATCCTTTAAGACAGACCCTGTTTAACTAAATTCTTAAATGTTTTTGTTGATGATGGGTCAAATTATTCTGTGTTGTAATGCCAGTGACGAATTTGGACTTTAGGTTTATTTTAAAATACTAAAATCAAAATCTAAATTTTAGGCTTAAATCTAGTTGACAGTGTCCCTTTCACACTGGAAAAAACGTGGTGAAATATTGACAAGAGTTCCTACAACAAAGAAGCCTGCTCTGAGTACAGCTGCAGGCTGGATCTCTGTCACTCAGAAAGTAAGAGATTTGCCCTCTGCTCTCAGCCACCTAGTATAATTCTGTTGTCAGAATGAGTGGAAAATCAAAATGTCTCAGTTGCTAGTTTCAGTCCCTGTCAGAATCAGGCAATACAGACCAAGGCAGAGAGACTGGTATCAAAAAATCTCTTAAATTAAATGTACAGTTTTCCATTCTGTAGCTTCTCAGCCTGATTTTTAATTCTTGTTAATTTTCTTGCATTTTTAAGGTGAAATTTAATTATGCTGAAAGGTGCCAGATTCTCTGCTCCAACATCTGCAGTGCATGTACCAGCACAAAGAACAAACTCTTCCTACCTCCTCACTGCCTGCCAATGTGCCTCAATCCTGACCTGGAAGGGCTAACTCTAGTGGAAAAAGGGGAACTCAGTTTCCATACATGTCCTTTAGCTTCTTTATAGCACAACTAGAGCACTTGCTGGTAGTTTGAGATCGTTATGCCATCTGGACCCAAACTTGAGTTACCTGCTCATTTTTGCAGAAGTGGTCATGCGTGGCAGATCAATGGTCCTGAGGTTAGGTTGCTGGTAGTAAGTCCTAAAGGTTAGAGCAACAAACTGGGATGCAGGAGATCTGGGATCTATTCCTGGCTCTGCCACAAGATGACTTTGGGGAGTCACTTTGCTTTTATGTGCCTCAGTTTCCCGATCTGTAAAATCATGATACTTACTGTCTTTGTAAAGCATTTTGTGAATTAATCAAGGAGGAAAAACTATTTATTGATTTGGGCTGGATTTGAACAAGCATCTGCAAGTAAAAGTTACCAGTCCCCTTCCCACCTGGTGGTTCCCATACTGCTTGCTTCCCTGCCCACCTGGGATAACCACCTGAAAATTCCAAGATCAGGGCAGGCTGCAAAAAAGAGAGCAAATGCTCTCAGTACTGATGGGAACCCTGACTTTATTGTCACCCAGTCAGTCACAAACAGTTCTTCTGATTCCCCACACTGGATATCAAGAAGCCACAATAAAAATATGAACAGGCCCCTTTACAGCCACTGGTTCCCAAACAAACACTGGGTCTAGGAAAGATAAGTTACTTAAAACTCCATGCTCTTTATTAAAAGAGTTCTCCTGACTCCAAAAGGATCAGCCACTTTAAAAGATCGTTCTAAGTTTGGATCTAACTAAGTGTACCATGCTGCCAACCAACCCTTTAGTAACTAAAACTGAGGGTTTATTATAAAAGGAAAGAAACTATGAGATGTTGAAGGGTTAAAGCAAATCATATACATACAATGATTTAAAAGTGTATGTAAATCAAGTCCTTGGTAGAATTTGGAGTTTGCTGGCTTGTATAGTTCCTTCGATACAGATCCAGTACCTGGGGGGGGGGCTCCATCCTTTGTTTCGCAGTTTCAGCTGGAGATAAATAAATTCAGAGGTAGGTGCTGACTGAAAGCTGCATGGGCTGAAAGACAAGATAGAAATGGATGCAGTTGCTTTTATGTCCTCTCTCGGTTTCATGTTAGTGGAATTTTACAGAAACAAAATGAAGACCAGAGTCACATGGGCAAGCCCTGGTCTCTCCTGCCCACGCCTGTGAGTTTCCTTAATGGGTCATTAAGAGGGCAATTGCTGTAGATAGTCTGTCTGGGGTGTCTCCTAGAAACACATCACAAGTTGAAATACAGATATATCAAACATTCATAGCTTCTAATACAGAGATGAGATGTGCACATAAACAATGTAACCATTCTTAACAATTTACAACCTTTCTGTCAATACCCAACATGGCGCATATCACATGGATTTTTGTGATTTTGAAATATTGATATTAAATACCAAAAGTGGCCCCCCTAAATCCAGACAGCATCACATCCTTCTCTTTCTGCTTTCCCCAAAGCTGCCTGTTTGAGCACCTGTCTCCTATGCTCCTTCTTATGTGCTGATTACCAGTTATTCTCTTTGCACCTTCAGCTATACCCACAGTCATTGCTTCTCTGCTCTGAAACCTCCCTTCTTTTTCTTCAAACCAGTCTTTGTTCCGCAGGCTTCTCTCTCTTGTGTCCAAGTTTGAATCTACATTTACTGGTTGTGCTTGTCTTCTGCTTCAACCCCCAGTTTATCCTCAGATTTGCTTGTCACAGGTTCGGCCTCTTTGAAGATAAACTTTCTCTTTTGAGGAATAGATAGATGCCCAGATACAACTTCTGATGCCAACTGACACTATCGTTTGGCATCCACCTAGTGAGGGAGGGATGCTTGTGTATGATGGATGGTTGTCCTGTTTAGTATGCCATAGGGTAGTGATCTCTAGAAAATGGGATACAACAAGAATAGTTGTAATTTATTTCCATTATCTCGGGTTTGCTACTGAAGTCTGGAGTGGCAGAGCCAAGCAGAGTTGGGAGAAAGTTATGACCTAAGCAAGGGTAAAATAGTTTTCTCCCACTCTGTCATTTTAAAGGTTCTGACTCAACACTAGGCATGTAAGTATTGCTCCTGAAAACTCTGCTGACAGTTGTGCTAGCTGCAATGGTTTGGGGTCCAAAATGTGTTCATGCAGAGTAGTGGAAACAGTTAAAAGAAGTACTGCAGACACCATAATGCAACCTCATTTCCCAAATCTTGTTTCAGGTGTGAGTTTGGTGAATGTTTGAGAATTTCCCAATCCTGACCACCTGTCTTTTCATTCCTTGCATTTGTGGCATTCAGGCTATGGTAAGCAGCTAGCTTTAGTTGTTAGCTTGCTAGGAACTAAGTGCAGAAAAAAGCAAGAGAGAAAATTGTGCTGTTTGACACTTCATTCTTTGTGCAGTTTAAGATGATGTCCTCTAGGACAGTGGTTCTTAACCTTTTGCAGGTCACAACATACTTGGTGGCGTGTTGCGACCCTACGGGACACACCAGCCCACCCTCCCAGGCGAATCCAGCCATCTCCCCAACTTTCTGAAACACCATTTACCGCTGTGTGGTGACACAAACATGTCCCGACACTGTGATTGAAATGCCCTGTAGAAAGATGCAGGGTTGCAAGCTGTCTCTTCTTTCATTTCCACTCAACTCTCTCTTTCTTGGAATGACACCAGATGCACTTTCTGCTTTCCTTCAACTTTGGTCATACATATTTGTAAATCTGCATACAAATATGTGGCTCAGTGCACATGCAGAGAGAAAAGCCATAAGAAAGACTGGTCAGACCAATGGTCCATCCAGCCCTGTATCCTGTCTTCTAACAGTGGCCGGTGCCAGGTGCTTCAGAGGGAACGAATACAACAGGTCATCATCAAGTGATCTGTTCATTATCTAAACATCAAGTAAACCCTGAGAATTGGTGATACTATGTGATCATCTGGGGTCTCTGTTTGTATATTTAGTTCTTAACGTGGGACCTATGGTCTCTGCAATTATGATTTTACTTTGCTGATACTCATAACACTTGGGGTTTCAACCCATACCAGTAACGGGTTGTGTTGCTGTCTGATGTACAACTCCGGGTTCTTGAAATACTTTGGCACAGACAAGATGACAGCAGCCAGCCTACAAGGATGTTGGTCACACCCTGGCTTGCACCACACAGTTACTTTTTGCAGGATGATCCCAACACCTTCTGTTGCAAACTTCTGCCTTTCAGTGTCCCAGAACTCTCTGGAACTCTCACAGAAGCTATTATGTTTGCTGTCCTTTTAAATAGAGAGTAAACAGCAGCTCATTAATTTAACCAGGGTTTGACAAACACTCTGTTTTAATCAAAGCACTGAACTGGTTTATAGTAAGAAAAAAACAAGTTTTGTTAAATAAAAAGTCACAGGCTTAAATGATACCAAGTATAAGAACTAAAGACAGAAAGGGTTACAAGCAAATAAAAGTAAAAATATGCTGCTAAGATTAAAATATAATTTCAGAAAGTTTGTTTTTTCCTAATCAGGTTTCTTACTGTACTTAGTTCCCAGAGATGTCAAATCTCTCCAACCCACCCACCCATCAGGTTGAAGGATCCAGTGTTCTGTGATTTCAAGAGTCCTGGCCACATTAGTTCCTCAAATGATGGGTAACTATGGGGTTTGCCCCCCTTACTTTTTAAAGGTTTATTGGACTCTAAAAAGAAAGACCAGACAAAGCTTCTCTCTTCTGTTGGGGGTAGACACAGTGGTATCTTCTCAGAGTTCATTGACCTGCTTCAAGAGGCAGAAAGGCTTCCTGGGATGTAGTCTCCATCCCCTGTTGATATTAAGCTGTTGTCGTTCCTCATTTTACTGATGTCTTTGTTTTCCTTACATGTAAATGTGCTTTTCTTTGCCTTTGGTCACACTTAGCCTAATTTACATTAGATACACATTCAAATCTAAATAGGCGGAACCCCAGTTCTTTTTTTGGCACAAGTGTGGCTTAGGCACTGCTTGCCAAGTACATTTTAAGAACATATTTGGAGCACATCTCTATCGTGGGTTTACTGTACATCTGTCATGCCACAATATTAATGATCTGTGAGTTACTAGTTTTCCAGTAATATGTGATGTGCCACTTTTTGGGTATATATCATTATGCCGGCCCGCGTTGGGGTGCTCTGGACTACATGCTGATTCAGGCATCTGGAGTTCAGGGAAAGATATCAGTAAACCAGGGTTAAGTCACTGTTGATGCCTGTGACGGACACCAAGAGAAAAACATTTGGCCATTCATGGGTTATGACAGAGAGCTTTACTGTGCAGCCTGTGGTCGCCCTCCTGTCTAAGAGGATTAGAATGAGGCAATGGGATCGACTCCTTCTTGTCCTCCCAAAGATTCATTTGTCTATTTCCCTACAGTTGTATTCCACTTCCTTTGGTACAATGGGCTTCTTGTATGTGCTCTCTGTCTCCGCTAATATCTTGCCCTCCGTGTGCCCCTTTGCTGCCAATGACAGGTCTCGGTAAGTGGTCAACCTCAGGCACAATGTGATGCTATTAATAACCTGCACTGAACCTTCTGTTTGAGTTCCTGAGGCTCTCTCTATGAATATTTGATGTATAGAGGGGCACTTGCTGCTCTTTCCATCCTGAGTGCTGCTGGGAAGCCCTGCTTGGAAAGAAGAGAGAGGGGGAGAGGAATACTAATGTGGCTCAGCAGATCAGGCCTGTAACCTCCTTGAATCATTTAATAATAACTTTAAAAAATCCAACTGCTGTCTCCCATAGATGCACTCATGGGGAGACAGGACTTGGTAGATCTTTTCCATTTCACTCCAGTTTGCTACCCTGGCCAGTTCTGGCTTCCACCTGTAGTATATTTATAGTATAGTATAGTACTGTATAGCCCCCTCTTCTTCCCTATAGTATATTAATAGTATAGTAATATATATCCCCCCTTCCTCCCTGTAGTATATTTACAGTATAGTATTATATATTCCCCCCGTCGTATACTGTACACTAGCTAGCATTTTGTCATGTCTAGTTTGCTATATGGTTTTCCATAGACACTTATCAGTTGGTATCCTCCCTTTACTGCAGATGCATCTTTATACGTACATTCACATGCACAAGGTATCTGGTTCTATTGACTCCATTTGATGAATGGGTCATTCTTACAGACATCTGGTATGATCCTGTATGAACTTTCTTCTCCCTCCCATCATCAGTCCCCCCTCTCCCCTCCACCCACTGCCTCCGTGCTAGATCTGCAGCGTGACTGGGAACAGGCTGAATTAATCAGCAGATTGGTGCTTCACTCTGCTGCTCCTGTCTCTTTCTCTGCAGTATTGGGCTCTGCGTGTGTTCTCTCCACCTCTCTCTTGCTCTCTTTCTCTGAGGGCAGTACAGTCCTGGAAGTTGCCGCTGAAGGTTCCAAGTCTTGCAGGGATTCAGCCCAGATGCTCTTTAAACAGGCAGATCTGTGGATGCCCCACCAAGGCAAATGCTGCAAAGTAAGTCCCCCCCCCACATTTAAATTCAAAATGGCTTGCTTTTTCCCTGCAGCCTTCCTGATCTGATGGTGCATGAAGGGTCCTGGCAAAGGAGCCTAAGGCAGGAAATGGAGCAATGAATGAGGGCTTTAGATGTGATGGGGGGGGGGGGGGGAGGAAGAAGCTTTTAATCAAACTGAAGATCTTAACCTTAAATCTGCTGAAGGGATCAAACAGTCTAAACTACTGAGTCCTGCTTTGCTGCCCCTGTGTTGAGTGACTCAAGTTTTATCTGTGTTTCTTAAATGATTAACTGTGGAGTAGCCAGAAGCTCCTTAATCTAGCAAATGGGACTTTCAGTGTTGCAAGTGGGACTTGCAGTGTGTCTTGCTGTGGTGAGACTGGTGTATTCTTTGTTAGCTGGAATTGTGGTGCTCTTTGTATGAGACCACAAGAGACTGCAAGTGAATTTGGACTCCAGTCTCCATTCTGGAGAAATACTGTAAGTAGAAAAATGCTAATACAGGCGTAACAATTGCCCAGCACAGTACAGCTTCAAGGCACAGCGCAAACATTCACTAATCCTCCAAGCACCCTTGTGAGATATGTAGGTAACTAGGTTTGGGGATTTGCTGCTGCAAACAGGACCAAAGGGACCGACTGGAGAAGGTGCTGATGGAAAGTGGACCGTTACCTGGGGAGCTGTTTCTTCCCTCTTTGTTGCTGAATAGCCAATAGTGAGTGAGAGAGAGAGAGATTGTGACTGAAGAAGTGCTTGGTTTTGCCTTATTGGTGCAGAATGGTTTATCATGCCAGTTAACATCTAACTTTTTGATTTTAAAGCAAGCTTTTAAAAACACGTCTTTGAGCGCCATGCTCTGGATTAAATTAGAACCTGTTTACACCAAGATCCAATCCTGGCATATGGACCCTGTTAGTGCTGCTCTGGCTAGATCTCTTGTAGATTCACAGGCCCTGTTAGTGCTGCCAAGTTGATTTACAGTGTCAGCCTGTGGGCCCTGTTAGTGCTGAGCAGCAGAGCGCCTCAAGCCAGCTTCCAACCCAGAGCTCCTATAGTCTCCCATTAGCAGGTGAGGCATAGGAGTTCCTTTGCCACAGGACAAGGAGAGACCCAGGCCGCCTTTCAGGTTGCTCCTGTAGGTGGAGAAAGGGTTGGGATTTTTATTTACTGTTGTGCTCTGTATTAATCTGGGCAATTCTGTGCTGATGGTCATATGTGCACAGATAGAGCCAATGCAGGAGCGTCGTTGGCAGGGGGCACACGGGGCATGTGCCCTGAATCCCGGCGCCAGTGCCCTGGATCTGGTGGGGCCTGCCTCTGCTGCTCCTGGCCCCCTTCCCCGGCCAGGGATCTGGGGCCCAGCTACCTGTGGCCGCTCCTGGCCCTGTCCCCGACTGGGGGCGTGGCCTGGGCCGGTGCCCCAGGTGCTTCCCCAGGGCAGCGATGCCCCTGAGCCAATATGCTGTTTTCTGTAGATTTTGTCTAGTTCACTAGATTTGGGGCCACTACTGGCCCAGCTGAGAACATTGGACTCATAACATGTGATCTTAAACAATGGTTAATAGCTGTACCCACTGATCCTTCCAGCACCTCTCCCTGAGTGATAAATGGTGAAAGCAATAGTCTTGGTATGTTTGTGGACCTGTGTGCCTTAAGAGCGCAATACTTATTTTCTCTCTCTTTTCCTGTAGTGTGCATCACTGTAGTCTGGAACTGTACTTTGGATACTTCATAGCCCTATTCTCTGTGGTCTGTTCTCTGGCTGGACTACATACCCCAGGATATAATCCATATAATTCCAGGATTGTCACTCTCAAGCCTAGAATGTCTGTTGAGTTAGTTAGGTGATGGAGACTGGCCCAAGCAAAATTGAGAACTCTTTTTTTTCCCAATGTCCCCAGGTTCAGTTATCACTGGGTTTACTGGTCTTTACTGTCCAGTTTTTAAGAATTTGGCCATTTTGATGTTACAGATTTTACTGGTCTGGTGCACAGCCACTGTGAGACGTGTCTGTGCCATGCAGAGTCCTAGACCAGGGGTGTTCAACCTTTTTGGGTGAGGGGCCACACTGCAGTTCTTTTCTCTGTTGGAGGGCCAGTGAGAAAATTTTTGACAGGTAAGACATACAAATCAATCTTTATTAATAAACTTTAATAAAATAATGATTAGTGTGATATTTGGCATTGCTTTTGCTTCCACTGTAGACAGGGGCAGGAGGTGCCTGTGTGAGGGGGCAAGGCAGGGTGTGGGGAGCAAGGCAGGACAGGGCAGCATGGCAAAGGAGGGGAGGGGGAAGAAGGGTGAGGTGAGGGGGGTAGAGCAGCTGAGTGGCAGGACTCAGCTACTTCCTGACAGGGGCCCCCCAACTCTGCTCTCCTCACTCCCTTCCAAGCACTGCTCGGGGAAATCCAGCCCCTGAACAGTTCTCCCACCAGGTCATGTCTTCTGCAGCTGTGCATGGGGAGGGGGGAATTAACAAGGGCCCCAGCCTGCCCCAGCTTGCAGGCTCTTGCTGCAGCATTCCACAGGCTGGATGAAAGCCCTTTGTGGTCCAGAGTTTGGCTCCTGGGCTGCAGGTTGGACAAGCCTGTCCTAGACCATTGTTCTACAACTCATAACTCCTCTAACCACCACCCTTTCTCTACAGCTAATTTGTATGCAGCAATTTAATCAGTTGGTTGTGGGCAATGTTCCCTCTAATTTCTCATAGGCTGTGTGTGCAAAAAAATTCTTTTGTGCAAATTTTTGGAACCAGTGTCCAAACTTGTGTGCACTTCAGTGAGCGTGGCCAAACTTGTGAGTGCAAAAAAGCAAGCGTGTATGATGCAAATAATAGCTCAATTTAATTTTGATATAGTGATGGAAAAGATTATATAAATTACAAAACTTTATTTGAAACATGCTACTTGAAACCGCTTTCTTAAAGTGGCATAAAAATATTAGCAGTTTAATTTTTTTGTGCAGGCTTTATTTTGTTGTGTGCACGGGTTTCCTGACCTGTGTGCGCCCGCACACGCGCACAGCTTAGAGGGAACATAGGTTGTGGGGGACTGTGCAGGTAGTGGATTACCTGGTCCAGCTGCCACACTGATGCAACAGGTCAGGCTTTCTGATACAAATATAATGTGGGCCTCCAGGTGCTGAAGGAAGAGGTCGGAACTGGACAGCTGTACATTCAGCTCAGTGTAGGCTGAAGGGAGCAGAAATGACCAGATGGAGATTCACGGGGGCAGCTAAATATCACAAGAAGAGATGATTTCCTTCCCTCTGAGGCAGGGATGTCAGTTGCAGTTATTATGAGCCAAATCTAGCTTGTTTGGAAGCCCAGACCTTTATAATACGAGACCTGCAGTTTCATCTTATTTTGGGGCTTATTCTAAACCAAACTCGCGTATTTGGAAAGTCCATAATTGGCTTATCTGCTGTTTTGGGTTTGTGCACATGTGGGGTCCTCAGCCTTGGTATTGGAGGAGTTGATTTGCTACAGTAGCATGCACAATGCCATGCACACATGTGCTGGCCTTTGCCTTGCCCTGCGGCTTGCTCACCCCCCCCCCCGCCCCCCAACAAACAGGCCAGGTTTATTTTTGGTGGATTTGGCTTATTTTGAAAAGTAGTGATTGCGCACACCCCCACTCAACAAATAAGACCAGCTTGTTTTCAGTGGGTTTAGCTTCTTTTGAAAGGTGCGTCAGCTTATTTCTGCTGTGTCAGCTGACATCACTGCACTCAGGAGATCTGTCAGATGGAAGCTCACAGGAGAGATTGTGAGGCACGAGGGGAGTCCCTTTGCTGTATGCCAGAGGAGGTGCAATGTACCAGCTACTCTTCCTATAATCTAGCAGATTCTTAGCAGCTGGTTAGACTTCAAGCTTAGATTGGCTTGTAGCTGGGGGGGCTGCAGCCTGAGATAGTGAATTGCCTGGTGTAACAGGAGCTGATGATCTGTCAGGCTTTACAGAAGGAGGACCCCATTGCAGCAGTGGAACTCTTTTATTTCCCCTCACGTAACCGTAGCCTGTTTGCTGACAAAGAACACAGGGAGGAGCTGGCATTTTTCTTTCTAATTCCCCTGTTCAACCCCATCTCATTCTTGCAGACCCCACTGAATTGCTTGTGTTGGGCAGCAGCTGATCCTACCCCAAGTTATCCCCTTTCTGCTCTCTGTTTATGGGCAAACTGACCTGTAATTTGAGGTTGAGGATATTTACTGAAAGCAGAGGAAAGATGAACTCACTGGCTCCTCTGTTCAGCCTACATCCAGCCTCTACCCACACCTGTTAGTTTTCTTTAGAAAGTGAAATCATGAATACCTCACTTTTCTTGCACTGTGTTTTTCTTAATAACTACTCTGTAAATTCCAGCCCTGGACTGACTCCTGTGTCAAAGAGCTGGAGTTATTCCCTGTTTACTTGGCTCTTGTTGTTGCTGTGGGACTTAGTAGTAGTAGTATTAGAACAGTGCAGGGGTGGGCTATGGTGAGGCACAAACATGCTTTACAAATACTTGTGTGTTTTCTGTGTGTCTCTGGTCAGTGAAGAAAGTAGTTGGCTATATAGTTTTTGTTCCATTTTCCCCTTTAAATAAAAATATGCAGTGAAAGGGAAGATGCTACCCTGTAATAAAGTTGTGAGATGAGGGACAAATATTTGCTTTTGGTTGTGTCCTGGGATCTAGTTTTCCATCTCTTTAGGGAGTCCTATGTTGGATATGGAAGGGATATTTACAAGATGTCCATGCTCCCATGGCCATGTGGCAGCAGGTTAGTTTTCAAGATACAATGGGAAGATGTGAATGCTGAGGTTTTTATTAGTGGTCTAGCCATTTCCCCAGGACCTTGGTAGGGCCCTTCCTGAATATAAAATAACGGGTCTGCATCTGCCAGAATCAATGTGTGTGTAATACATGGTCTGCAGTCCATATTTTATGTCTATCTGCACCATACCCCAGGCTGCCAGTCAGCAGTTTGGGGACCAGCTTCCCACCCCTCAGCTGCCACTGATTAGCTGTTTGGCCACCGAACAGCTGATCGAGGGCCAGTCCCTACCCCTGGATCTTGAAGGTGGGAAAGCAGCCTTAAAGACTGTGAGCTGCAGACAGCTGCATCCCTGCCTTTGAGACTCACATCTGATCAACTATCTGCAAAAACTATTCTGAGGATATCTGTAGATTTGCAGGGCTCTGCACTTTGGTTTATTTATGAGTGGTGTTTCAGCCCTCTGTCTTCTTTCAGGAAGTGCATCTACAGGTGATGAAAGGCTGGAGAGATCCAGCTCCAAGAAGCAGAAAAGCTGTCTGTGGTAGAGTATAAAAAAATGTGAGGGTTTGCTTTAGTGTACCTGAAATCTGTCTCATTAGCCACTAAATGGGGTGGATGGACAGGAGTGTGTCATGGCAGATTTTTACTGTGAAAATCTAAAGCTGTCCTTACTGTGAACTTGAGATAATTTTCCCTGCTTGCTACCTTTGTCCTGGACTTTCTTCCCTGGTTAGGGACCTGAGATCCTGAAATGTTGTCTGTATGTCTACAAGTAATGTCCATCACTCCTGTTATGATATGCTTGGCTAATGTCAGCTGTGCGTGTGATGCGATTTGTTTGGTATTTTATGGGTCTCCACCAGATGCGGGAATGTTTGTTGTGATCTTTGGCCTCTCTTACCACTCTGCTTCTGTCCATCAAAACCTGTTTTCCCTTCACTGCCTTCTTAGCCTTCCTGGCTTTTATCCAAAAGATTCTTCTTTGCACATCCACACTTCGCTACATATAGGCTGATCCTGTAATGAAAGAATGAAAGTGTTCTTCTGAGATTTAGAACTTGAATGGGCCACACATGTATTTTAGGGACCCATTTGGCCACCTCTAGAGGGTTTATATCCACTTCTCCTTGTCTTGCTTGCTGTGTTCTTGTCATTTCCTCTTTGTCAGGCATGTGTGTCTGTTCTAGCCGTTGCTGTGGATTGCCCTATCTCTCACTTCTTCAGTCTCTGGTCTCCTCCATAGCTCAATAGTATATTTGGTGGAACTACTCAAATGGTGTAGGGGCACACTGTACATTTCAATGGGAATCCTTGTCATTATTGTTTCCTTCATTTTGTAGAGCAGAAGGGATGCTGCTATTCCTGTGGTTGGGAGAAAGAGCAACCTTGTTCTTTTCTCCCATGAAAGCTCGTGATAAATTTATTAGTCTTTAAAAGTGTCACAGGACTACTTGCTTGTTTTGCTGAACCAGACTTAACACCAACACGGCTTCCCCTTTCAAACCAAACAGCCATTAGGTGTAGAAGAAAAGAAAGCTTGGTGTCTCCTTCACTCATCCTCCATCACTCCTCTGTGTGGCATTCCAATGGTGCAGACATAGATGTGTTGCCAGTTAAACTGCCTGCCCTCTTCCCCTCTGGGAATCTTTGTCAGACTCCTATGTTTAGCCTTGCATGATGGTACCTGGTCTTCCTCCAAGAGAAACATGGAGCAGCTTTTTCTAATCCTATAACCAGCAAAGAGAATGAGAATTACAGCAGGATTATTTTTAGCTCTGTCAAAGCTTCAATTTAGGCAGCACCCCAGTCTCTCCCTTGCAAGAACTTTCCACTTTTGATTTTCATTTTGCTGCAAAATGCTTGACAATCAGTTAGCCCAGAGCAGTGGAAGGGTCTAGCGGGGTAGATTGTAATGCACGGCTTGTATTAGAGCATTAGTCTCTCATCCCTGGAAACCCAGGTTCAAATTCTGGCTTGCATCACAAGTGAGAGTCAGGTTAATAGTCCTAGCTTAGTTTCCTTTACGTGTCTGCACCTCACAAACCTAGTCAGGTCTGGAATAGCAGAAGGGTGTAGGCCAGAACTGAGGTGTACTCACACAGCTTGTGTGTGTGCGGGTCTTGACTATCAGGAGGGGTTGAGACTGAATTGCATTGGTACAGCTGTCCAAGGAGTCTGCGCATGCAATAGCTGGAGAGGCTGCAGCGCTTGACTGAGCTGTGTTGGCAAAGCACTGTGTCTGCCCAGGGGGTAGGGGGTGGGAGGCGTGCATGATGCTTGCCTGCATTGTGTCAGGTTCTGGCCAGTGTTAAATAATCCTTTACTTCTGTAAGCAGTGAAGTTCACTTAAGCTTTTTCAAGGTGAGGGGTGGCCCATGTTCTGCGACACATCAGTGTGATCAATGTATTTGCATCTGCACGGCTCTAAGTGACCCAGCTTGAATTCTATTCTAGCACTCAGCTGTGCTTCATTTTGTCTGTAAGTAATAGTTTTATATCCCTTCTTGGTGCTAACCTCATGATCTCATCTGAAACTGCCAGTTCAGTTTTCCAGTTCAACAGCGATGCTTATTTGTCTAATGGAGAAAAGCCACAATGGCATGGTTATAGTCTGATCCCACAGTGTTTCATAAACCCTCTGCCCAGGATAGGAATAGAAACAGCCAGGGATTATTTAAGGTCTAACTGTGACACAGTATTGGGACATGACAGTGAATAGCCTGGTAGTAACATGATTTTTATTATGGTCGTCATACGGCCACTTGGTTGTTCTTTCAGTAGCTGCCTTCTCTAACTTAACTGTGAAATGTTGGTGGTGTCTTAGTAACTTGTTTGCTGATGTGGAATGAGAAACAAGTTCTCGCTGTACTTCTCTACAATATTTCTTTGTACTTTAAAAGAGGGGGGCCCATTGCTTTGGGGTCAAACTCACATTCCTTTCCAAAATCCTGGTGTTAAGTCTCTCTCTTTTAATATAAATAACTTAAGGTACTAAAATAGAGATGCTACAAAAGGGAGGGGTGTGCTAACAAACTGTATCCTGGGCAGACCAGTGATGGACAGAATAACATGGCAATCTGAACTTTGAGAGACTGACCACCACTCCCACCCCAAAACCTATGAAACACCTGGGAAAACACTAGAGCACGGAGTTGCAGGGGCTAGATTCTCCAAGAAAATCTGAAAATTAAAAAAAAAAACCCTCACTAAGAAGAGTGTTTCTAGTTCACAGTGTCATAGTGTACGGAAGGAGGGGCTGAAAAGAGTTATGCCCCTGGGCACTGGCCAGGGTGGATGCTGGCTGGACTGGCTGGGACTTCCTTAGAGGAACCAGCTGCCCCTCCTGCCTGCTCATTTCTGACCTGCAGGCTTTTGTGACCCTCCACACTCTGCCTCCTGGCCTTCCATGCCTGCACTGGGCGCATGCAGTCACCAGAAATGTCAATGGGGGCTGGGGGGAGCTTCTTGGTGGTTCCGGTTGGCTGGGTAAGCCACTCTTGTTCCCCCCATTAGGGGAAGAGAGTGGGGGAGAGTAGGAAATGGGCCTGAAGATGCCCTCTCCCCATGGGCTGCTGCTACTTCTGTGAACAGGAGGCTTCAGATACCTGAATTGACCCCCTGGTGCTGTAGACCCACTGCACAAAGAGATTCCTTTCTGATTCCAAGTGAACACATGGTAGTCAAAGCAGGCACGAATGGCTGGGCTGAGGAAAATCAAATGGCTATCAAAGCAGACATTCTGGAGATGATCTCTGGGTTTCAGGCTATGACAGGTGACCTGACAGCTAAGCTTCTCACAGTAAGAAAGGAAGTTGCCAACTTGGAAGAGCAAGTCAGTGTGCTAGAGACTGGCCTAAAAGAAGGAAGTGACAGGAAAACAGAGCTACATGACATTGATGAAGCAGAGAGAGAGATCTAGCTGAAATTGGGTGATGTCATAAACTGAGAAGGAACAACATCAGAATTAAGGGACTGGCAGTGTGGAAGGAGGAAATCCATTTTGCTATGTCAAAATATTAAACCTGGAGGAGGTACATCTGATCTCTTTGAAAGGTGTAAAAGTGGAGAGAGCACATAGGATGCTGCTCCTTCTGTATGCTCCTTATAAATCTAGAGACCTTAATTGTGAAATTTCATGATTATAAGTAGAAAAACTTAATTATGGGGGAAGAAAACAGAGCATTCAGAACTCGTTCTCAGCAGTCACAAGCTGCAATTTTTCCTTGACCTTGCTGCCCTAACTTTAAAAAAGAGAGGAGAGCCCAGTAAAGTCACAGCTGTACTTGGAAGGGCTGATTTCTGCTACAGATGGGGAATTCCCATTTAAACTCTCATTCAGCTTCAGAATGAGTATTTTACAGTAAATGTCTTCAAACAAGTTAAAAACACACCCTAGTCTTTTGGGACAGAAATATAAATCTGATGTGTACATGAAGATTCTCCATAGGTAATAACTGCAGACTAACTGCTAAAAAAAAACCTCATGGGAAACAAGGAAACACACTAAAAAGAAGATTAAAAAACTAGAGATCACATTGACAGTGCTGTTTGAAGCAGAACTAGGAGCTCTCTGAAACCTAAGGTGTATCCTGGACCTAGAGACTAGCCAGAAGGGATTTCTTGGGAGTTACCAGGAATGAGCGGTAATGTAGTGAACATTATAAAGAAAACCAATATGAAACTTGCTTTAATTGGGGTTGTATTTTATAATGTAAAGGAAATAAAGGATAATAGAAGAAGAGGTGGGCTTGAGGGAGTAGTAAGAATGGAGCAAACTGGGGAAAACAGGGAGGGGATATGAAGAGGCCATTAGATGTTCTGTGTTAAGTCCTCCTTGTAACTGAATTAGATAGTTATCTATGCCTGGGGATGAGGTACAGTAGGTAGAGAATGTACTTCCTTTGGATTGCAAGAGAAGCAGCCTAAGTGCTCTTTGTGAGGGTGTTGGGATCAGCAAAGCACAGTCATTTGGAGACTGTTTTATGTGTTGTATTGATATTTTATTTGTGACTTTAGAGTAAGAGAATGCAGAAAAGGGGAAGGAACTCTAAAAGTGGGAGGAATCAATGCAAGAAATAGAAATGGGCATTTACCAACATGAACCAAGCCATAGTGAGGCACACAGTTTTGGATTCAACATTATTAGAAACAAGAGACACTGACAACACAAGTATTCATGCCCTCAAACACCAAGGAATCACACCAGTTTTTATATTTTAACAAGCTGAATGGTTACTCTCAATGGTGGTTCTTTTAAAGTGACACGGTCACACATCAAACGGCTGAATAATGTAACTGAAAAGGAAAAAAGCCCTTGTAGAACTTAAAGAAACCCACTCCAAGTATTTTAATTCAATTCTCTTTTTAGGAGGAGCAAATTATGGGCAAGAAGGAGGAAATTGGTTTCAGTTTTTGTTTTAGCTAAGGAAAAGAGAAGTGGTCATAAAATTTGATAAACATGTATCTTTTCAGGTTAAAGTCAATTTAAGGAGAAGAAGGGACAATTCAGATTGTTAAACACAGTTGCTGGGTAAGGAATGGTATGGAGTCAGTGTATGCTGCCAGCAGAAAGCAAAAATATATTTTATGAACTTCTTTAAAAGACTTTAACTCTCTGGGAAAGTGGAATTCTATTTGGAGGAGACTTCAATAGCACATCAATTCCTTACTGGGACAAATCTGATAAAAAGACCAGGGAGATAGGAAAGCTGGAGCAGCACTGACATCTTTTTGCCAGCAACTCAATTTGTCACTTTACTGGAGAGAATGCACCCACTGGAAAGAGACTACACATTTTTATTCACTTCCTCATCAGTTATATACTAGAATAAATGTAATGTTAATGTCTAAAACCGTAATGAAACAGATATGATCTGCAGAGACTGATAATATTACGTGATTGGCTCATTCACCGGTGAAGGCCATATATATATATATTTAAATCAACTGCTTGCTTCTCCAAGGAAAAGATCGGGTTGGAGCAATTAAAAAGAATGTTCAGTATTTTCAGTTAAGGGATGCAGGCAACATAAAGACAGACTTTCTCTAGGAGGCAGGTAAAGCACTCTTTAGGAATTATTTGATATGCAGAGTCTCTCACCACAGAAAGTGCTCAAGAAAAAAATGGAACTGTATCAAGAGAAAAAGGTTGCAAGACATTCATAAAAACATTAAAAATAATTCTTTAAATAGGAGGGGAAGGTGGAACATATTGGTGACAGATGCCTCTGAAAAAAGCCCTTAATACAAAGCAGAAATTTTATAAAATAGGAAATAAATATTAGTTTAAGGGGATTCAAGAGCAGCATGTTATCCCACAGTTAAGAACAATCAGCAAAGAGTAGTTACATACTTTAGTGAAATAGGTGCCACTTTTGCTGCTTGTTATAAAAATTCCTATACCTCCGGTACTCGGAAGTTAATAAAAGAAAATATCTGGAGGTAGCAAGTTTGCCAAAGAGAAGTAAATTTTCTAAACAGACTTGTAGATAAAGAAGAAACAGAAGAGAAAAATCATAGTTGGAATTGCGAGTATGAAAAAATGATACAACTCCAGAAACTTGACAGCTATCCAGCTGAATTTTACAAGGTTTTTAAGGAAGTTACAATGGGTCCCTTGAGAAGTACCTTTAATGCTATTCTGCTATGGAAAGAGCTTCCACACTCAATGGGAAAAAATCCCAAAACTACTGTGGTAAAGATGAAAAAGACCTGACCTTGTGCATTTCCTACAGGCCCATACTACTGTTGAATCGTGGCATAAAGATTCTACCAAAAATAAGAGCTAGCCAGTTGTAGTCTATTCTAGTGATTTTCAAACTCTTTTTTTTTTTTGGGACCCAGTTGGGGGAAAAAAAAACATTTATGTGCAACCCAACAATTATATCTTTAGCAGTGCATTCCAGTCTTTTGGCAGTGGCAGCAGGGGGCGCCGCACCCCAGTACCTGAGGGTCTGCAACCCAGTGTTGATTCCTGACCTGTAGTTTGAAAACCGGTGGTCTGTGCTCTTACTTAGTCTACATCCAGATGAAACTGAATTAATTAAGGGTATCCAGATAATATTCAGAGAGGAGTTGGAATCTCTGTAATGCGATTTTTAGTGTCAAACATGTACTTCAGGAATGAACAAAGATCAGGGATTCTGAGGGAAGCATGCAGGTTTTTAGCTGGGAAAACTAGCTGCAGTCAAAAAGAGCATTCTGCCAACAATCTTTCTTGTTTCAAAATGTTTCTGGGCTTATCCCAGCTAAAAACCGTGGCAGGAATATAGGGGATGCTGAAGTTTTTATGAAATAAGAGATGATCAGGAGTAAGTACAGATACGCTATGCAGGCCCATTAAAATTAGCTGTTTCAAGTATTTTATAGTGTTCTTTAAACCAGCCAGCTCAAAGAAGTAGTGAATTTGGGGTATTGTAACTTAGTCAAACGTGCAGTCTTTATTAAACAAAAAACAAAAAGTAAAATAGGCAGTGTGAATGTTGCTACTTTACCCAGATAAATATCTCCCCCCCCCCCAACCCCTAATCCTTCAGAAATTGACAAATTAGTAAAAATCATTCTGTGTTTGAGATAAAACTAGGCATAAATTCTTTTTGCCTTACTGATAACACCCATTACAAATAATCCAGATTTTATCCCAAACTGTGAACTAGAGAGCTTTGAAGACTGGGAGTTCTGTGGAATACCCATGGTGGGCCAGCTTTTAAGGTTAGAAAAATGGCTGTTGTTGTTGTGGTTTTTTTTTTTTTGTTTGTTTTTTTTTTACTAATTTAGAGATCAAAATGAATTTTGATTGGCCCACTCTCTCCTGATACCAGTAGTTTCAAGTCCAGCACTATGTTTCTCAACTTTCTTGAAAGCCTTTTACACAGAAAGCTAATTTTAATAGAAACGATGGTGTCTGGTCAGTTAGGAAACAAAAATTATAAATGATTTCTACCAATCTTTGTAGACAGCTTTCCTAATAAACACTGTCCATATATAGCACTCTGGGAAAAGGATGTGTATAGACAACCCTTGAAGAATTGAGTTTGATCTAGAAAGAAGGACCAGCAACCTCAGTATGTATGCAGCACAATAAAAGAAAATTTCTGTAAGGTACAGAGAGATTGAAAGGGGATATATCAGGGCTCAAGAAAAGTTGGGTGTTGGGTACTGTGCTGTCATACAATGGGGCGAAACACCTCCTGGCCACCCACCCCCGAAGAAAGCTGTGGGTGCTTTAAGTAGCATGCAGCTGTTTTTCTGCTATGGTGGGACGTCTTTGCTCTGGACCGTGCTGCAAGTGTTCATGGCCATGGCAGTTTTTTTAGCAGTGAGGGTGCCTCTTTGCCCTGCCCTGCCCTGCCACCGAAGGTGGCGGCAAAATTTCAACAGGGGGGTGGGGCTCTTTTAACATGTCACACGCCAATTTTTGGGCTAGTGCCTAGATGTGTGGCACATTTGTTGAGGCCTGGGTTAAATGTCGGAGGAATTGTGGTGAAAGAGGAGATTTTATGCATGTATGGTGGACATGTCCAGTTAGAGAATATTGTGATGCAATCTGTAACCAAATATCTCACATCATTGGATATGTATTACCAAATGATCCCTTGTTAATCATTCTTGGGCTTCCTAGAAGAAGAGGTCCCATGGGGAAAAGAAGAATTGGTCTCTCTTATCTGCTAGTAGCTTCTTGGCTGTTGGTACCCTCTCACCAGAAAAAGAAAAATAACTCAGCAAATGAGGAATGTTTCTAAATAATAGGGAGGTTATGGAGAAACTAACATAAGAATTATGTACCCAGCAAAACAGACAAAAGGACAGAGAGAAACTTAGGTATTTGGTTACCATTTATCCGATACTAAAAGTACATTCACCTGCCAACACCCCAGCGCACTTGTGCAATTTTTTTGAATGTTAACATTTGATAGACAGCCTCGGCCTGTTAAGGGTGTGTATACGGAGAGATTTCACTTAATTTAATAAAGTATCTAGAAAGAAAATATTATAGGTCTTGTAATGATGCTTTCTGTTTTATATGGTACCACCCTCTTAAACAGAGTGCTTTGATGACTATATTCCTGTATAACGTCCCTTGAAACCAAAGCTGACCTGTTGTCATGACTGTTTGGATTCTGATATTTATATGGCAAAGATTTGTGAACTTGTTAAAACTTCCCAAATAAATAAATAGTTTTTAAAAAAGGAAATGTTAAAAAAGAAATGTATCCTGTGTAATTAAAATTTCTACACAACTGACAATCTTGTGCTGCTTGTTTTTAGCATTTGTCTCAAATTTAGGACTCAGTGGATAGAGCTTATGGCAGAATGGAGCATATAGGACCTGAAGGTCTCCCATGTTCATCCCTCCAGACGGGTGGTCTTTCCTGAGAACAGCTGGTTGGGGATCCATCCCCTACCTGCTCTTGGCAAGCCACCTTGGGCCCTTATGAAGTGATATCACTTCGAATGTCCCTCACCTCTGGGAGCTGAGCATGCTCCTTCAGTAGCATTGCTAGACTGTGCCACCCAGAGGCTCTTTCTTCTGGACATCGTCTCACAGTTCTCCTGTGTTGGATCTTTTGGCTGGCGTGCTCAGCAGTGTGTTCCTTGCCTGACATCATCTTGACTTTTTATTCGAGAAGGCCAGTGTAGTTCATGGGTGGGTGAGAACATTGCAGATTATTCCAACTTGTTCAGGGGCAGAATCTTTAGGTAGCAGGAAAACGTCAAGAAATACGCTTGCGAAGCAGTAAACTAAACAAGAGTGTTTTCTGCTGTCTAGGATGAGATGACCTCAAGTTTGGGCCTGACCACAGCAAAGGCTCTCACAATCTTGAGGGACCAGCTGTCAGCACTGCTGGAGGGGCATCAGAAAGAAAGGAAGAAGGTGATTTCCTGGAAGGTGAGGCAGAAAAAAAGCCCATATGAGGCTGTTGCCTTCCTTATCCCTCTCTCAAAACCTTAAAGATTAGGAATTGGACCAGTTTCCCATATGGCTAGCCCAAAGGATCTGCTGTGCTGCCTCTAGCTTTCTGAACCCTCGCTAAGCTCAAACTCTGGATTTATTGAAGGTCAGTTTACGGCCTCTGGGGCAGTGGTTCCCAACATTTTCTCTGCCATGGCACACCTTGCTTCCTTTAATTAAGTTGAGGCACACCACCGTATAGTTTCCAAATGAGCTCATGAATATTCATGAGCCAATCCAGAGCTCTTTGAGTAGTTTTTCAAAAAATTTTGTGGCACAGTTGTGTGCTGTGGCACACTGGTTGGGGGAAACTGCTCTAGAGTCTGCTTCTTTGGAGCGTCTAAGTTCCTTGGGGCTACAGCCAGGAGCTATGCAAGATTGTGTCTCCTCTACAGCAGTGCAGTTGTGGGACTTAAGATCTTAATTTTAATCCAGAGATCCTTTGGAGCTGTAAAGGCTGAGAGTCCTGCCTAGTCAGCCGCCAACCCCTCCAGTATTAGGAAGGTGGATGTGTGCTGCCTTTTCCTTCACCCCTGCCCCAATTTTTGTAAAATTAGGGTTTACTTATTTGAAAAGTTGCCTCTCCTAATGCACATAAGGGCTTGCTTAAGACAGATTGGGCTATAGGACATTGAGACTTCTCACACTTTTCTGATGCCTCTTACAACTGGGGTGTACTGTGCATTAAATACAAAGCTCTGGAGCCTTGTGGGTTGTAATTAAAAAGTCATTTATCCTCTGCATCAGTAACAATGGGGCATCTTGGCACAGCAGCCTTTTCATTGTGCCGAGGCAGTGAGCATTTGCCCAAACCAGTCACCTGAGCCACTGCTCTGTGTTAGAACTCAGATAAACACTGATGTGGGAAGCTCTTTACTTGAGGGGGTGTGTGTTGTGGTTTTTGTTTTTGGGGGTTTTTTTGTTTTTTTTTTGTGCAAACTACATTTGTTCTGCAGTGGTTTTGTGAATTTCCACCTTTCTTCTGTTAGATTTTGCTTCTTAAAGGACTGAATGTTTTCTGTTAACACTGAATCTCTGCTGCTCTTACTTTGTAGGAGGTGTGGAGGAGCAGTTTCCTGTACCATGGTAACCGTTGCTCTTGTTTCCATTGGCCGGGTGCATCTCTGATGCTGCTTGCAGTGCTGATACTGTTGTGCTGCTATGGGAGCCAGCCACAAGGGAGGTAAGCAAAACGTCCTTTGCTGTTTGAGGGGGTGTGGGTGTAGTTGTATGGTGTAGTTGTATCAGTAGTGCATCTGGTTGTCTTATCAATGTGGTCCCTAATTCTTTCTCATCACTGGGCTTATTCATGCTGAGGTTGTGTCCCCATTGACTCCTTCCCTCGCCCTCTGACAGAGACTTGTTTTGGGAGCTCATTAATGCTGCTTTTCAACAGGCCCATAGGATTTGATGGAGAAAATGTGGTTGCCACAATTTGGAAACTGTACAAGCTCCTTTTTGTGCAGTGCTACCAGATCCCCAGATGTGGGGTGTGGGAACAGAGAGGGAGAACCCTAAAATTGAACTGGGGTTGGGATACTTCATGGAAGAGGGCAAAGAGTGCCACTTGGACCATACCATTCCCTGGCTGTATTTTATAAGGCTACGTCTGAATTTAAGTCGATCTTGTGGAACTTCTCCAGTGGAATTGTTCTAAAGACCAAGTGTGGCCTTAGTGCCTCTTCTTTTCTTTATGAATAATGCTAATAGTTGAGTCTGGGGGGTGAAAGTACAAAGGGCCAGGCAGATGATCATCTATCTCTGTGCACAGGGAACCATATTCTGCTCCTTTATTCATCTGGCTCTTCCGCTTCTTGACTATTTCCTTTTGCCTCCCAAAGCCAAGGTGCTGAGATTGTGAATGCCCTGGCACTCTTCCTCCTCCTCCTCCTGAACCTCTTCTTGATTGGGCGACAAGAGAGGTTGAAGTGCAGAGAGGTTGAAAGGAGACTCCGGACCATCATCGACAAGATAAATGGTGAGGTTTTTCTCCCATTTGGGTTGTCATGCAGACACTCACAGCTTCCCCCTCAGTTAGATTTCTCATCAAACCTTGGTGCATTCATCACGTATATTTAGGTTACTTGTCTTGCTCTGTTTTATACAGAGGCAGGCTGTTGAATGGTATGCTTTGCCCACTGCCCTTTTCAGAGGGATTATGTTGTGCAGAGATGGTTTGACCTTTAACTTTGTAAGGCAAATGGCCACTAGGGCTGCATGTTGGAGCAAGTCAGACTCTGAGCATCTCATAAAAATATCTACCTTCCAGCAAGGAATGAAAGAGGTGAATGTAGGGACAGCACCTTCTCAGCAAGAGACAAGTGCATAGGAATAGCTCAGAGCAAGCACCCTCCCAACCTGGGCAGCTTCAGCCTGGCTGGAGTGTTGTAATCCTTTTCACCATGGGACCCTTTGGGACATTCGCTTGACCATTCATCTCAGCATTGCCCGGTATTTGTTTTATACTGCAAGTTCGCTAGAGGTAGCTGTCTGTGCAGGATGGGGAGATATAGGGGCCCTGTACAACCCTTGTAGGGGAATAAGCAGGACAGCATAAGGACTGTGCAGGATTAGCCCAGCCACTAGGTACTGTAAATCCTTATGGGATCACCAGTCCTCCTTTGGGGGAGGGGGGTGGGGGTGGGGAGTCTTCCTCACTCTTTCCTGTTCTCTGTGCTTTCAGATACCCTGAAAGATGGCAAAGACCCAAAGTGGCCAGACTCCATGTACCCCGACCTACACATGCCTTTTGCTCCATCCTGGTCCCTCCACTGGGCCTACAGGGATGGTCATCTCGTAAACCTACCTGTCAGCCTGTTAGTGGAGGGTGACATTATTGCTCTGAGACCGGGGCAGGAGTCTTTTGCTTCTCTGAGGGGGATTAAGGTAACTCACTTGTCTCCTTCCTGTGCCATGATGAAAGATTGTTTCCCAGGATGATCTTGTTGGTGACCAATTCCCAGAGCATGCAGTGTTCTTGTGGGTTTGATCTCTCTACCTTGAGAACACTCTGGAGCTTCAATTTGCACTTCATTTGTACAGCAATAAGGGCTTTATTTAAACAGCACCTCTGCCAACTCCAAACACCTAGTAGCTTAGTCACATGATACCAAATCAGAATGTTTCTTATCTCCCTCAGGACAGGAAAGGAGCATTGTGCTTCTGATCATAATGGTATTAAACCCACCCGCATAGATAATTTAGTAGGACCCCTTCCCATTTTGAAACCTTGGGTGCTGCCGTGATGCCAGAGGGTAGGTTTTAGGCTGAAGGTCACTGTCACTAAAGACATTTAATGAACCTGTGGGCAAAATACTCCTGTCTGCTCCTTGTTGTGAATTCATTGTACTTGCTTTGCAGGCAGAAGTCTCAATGTGGCATTTCTGCATGGAACCCTAGTCTAAAATATGCCATTCTGATCAAAGAATGGGAATTTTACCCTGCATTTCATATGGCAAAATAAAGGTTTATCTTCTCTGATCTGCATTTTTCTGCTCTATGGTTAAGTAAGGTGATAGTATAGAATCCATGGGGCAAAAGTGGATGAACTGGTGGTCTCCTATCTAGACTTAACCATTATAAAATCAGGCACCTCTCCATCAAATTCCAGAATAATTTCAGGGAAGATGGAGTGGCCAGAACTGGTGGAAATGTGACCTGGACAACATGTCCATGTGTAACAATGTGTAGTGTAAGAATCCACTCATCAGATCTTATTTGGGAACAAACAGTGAACAGCTTGCTGCTTCAGAAAGCCCTTCCTTCATGGTGTTTGAATACTGCAACTTGCCCTTTACAATGGAAAAAAACAAGCAGCTGGGCCTGGCTTTCCTCCTGTCTCTGAAAGGAGCTCTCAGAGAATGGGAACTTATGGGCTGATTTGTATAGAGAATGTACGGAGTTGGTGGTACAAACAGGAGCACTTGACAGAAGAAAGGTAGATTAAAAAAGTTTAAAAAGCTTAGAATAGAAAAGTTTAAAGGGATGGGTGTGGGAAAATCTAACTAGATAATGTGCAGGAAGGGGGAAGAGATGAAGATAATACTATATTTTATGTTTCTGTAGCAGATCTTTATCAAGGAGCTCATGTTGCTTTACAAATATTAAAAGTTAACTTTACAAACTTCTGGGAAGCAGATAAAGGAAGGACATGGATGGTTTTTCTGCTTGTAATGCATCTACTTCTGGGCTGTCCTGCAGCAGCTGTTCAACAGCAGAGCAGCATCACCCATTTAGGACAAGAAGTGAAAAACAGTGCTACATCCACTTAAGACTTGATGATTATTACAGTTAATTCAGAGAAGTGGAATGAAATTACTAAAGTTACAATTTGGCCAGTGCATCATAATTTAATAGGTGCAAATGGTCAGGGTTTAATATTTTGTCCTAGAGATGAGGGAGAGGAACTAGCCTCTTTCCTCTCTTCCTCACCTCAGGGGTCCTAAAAAGATGAGGAACCATGTTGTGCAAGAAAGACATGGGAAAATTCACCTTTTAAAGTTGCTTTTTGTGCTCTTTATTGACTAAGGCCCCATCTAGGATTGCACAGCTGTGGAGCCTGGGTTATCTCACCATAGTGTAGATGCTTTCTGCAGCAATGGAAGGGATTTTTTCATGCTGTGGGAAGTCTTCTCTCCCCAAGCAATGGTAGGTAGGTCAATGGAAGCATTTCTATTGTCTTAGCTGGGCCTGCATTGTGGGGATTAGGTCAGCGTAGCTGCGGGGTTTTCACACCCCAGAGCTGCGCCAACCTCACTGTCACTTCAACTGTCTATACTTATAAAATGTGCCAACATGCTACTACTCTACTGAGGAGCAAGCATTGCATCATGCAATAGATGTTGCCTTCTGTTGCGTACTCAGTGCAGCTGTTTTGCAAACAACTTTTAAAGCATTGAGAGTTTGAATGGTTCAGGAAACACGTGTCCTGCGTTGATCATAGTTCTGCTGCATTAAAGTGCCAGTGCCTTCCAAAAAGTTTCCATTGAGTTGTCTGATTGTGCAGCCTTTGGACCCTCTGTCTTTTCTTCTTTAATTTGATAACAGGATGATGAACACATTGTTCTGGAGCCGGGAGACTTGTTCCCCCCTTTCTCTCCTCCACCTTCCCCAAGGGGTGAAGTGAAGAAGGGACCTCAGAATCCTCAGCTGTATCGTCTCTTTCGTGTCCTAAAGACCCCAGTGATTGACAAAGTCAGGTGTGCTAAGTACTGTTTTTCGTGCTCATGTAGTCTGGCTTTGTTCTTAGTTCTTCAGATACGTGATAGAACCTTTTATGCATCATCTGGAAATACTACATCTATAAGACTCTCACTAGACTCTTTCACTGGTTCTCAGCAGCTGCTAGGTCAGATGGATGCATAAAGCCATATTCTTGAGTCCAAACTGCTGGTTTAGCTTCTCACCTCTGGTGGTGGCAGATCAGAGAATTCCTGCATTTGAGGCCAAGCTTTGTGCTTGGCCTCATTTATATAGAGACCTTTGTTTCTTTTCTCTTTTAAATCTCCCTGTCAAACTCAGATACTAAGGACAAAACCAGCTGACAGCTCTGTAACCTGAGGCGTCAACTGTGAATTATGGGCACAGAAGTTTGGATCTGCAGAGAATATTAACCTGCAGGGACAATTGCTCTTCTTTTTAGGGCGGTGTAAGTTTAAGAAGTAAAATGCTAACTCTTGGATGAGCAAAGGAAAAAAGAGTGAGTGGGCTGGAGAGGGCATGAGGCGGATGTTTCATTGTTATGTGATCTGGTTCAGCATGGAGGCGAAGCCTGTTTTTAGAAATGGGAAATATTCTTTCATGTGATTATTGATTTCTCCACTGTGAATGGGTGGGATTCTTTGCAGGTGCCCTTTCTCTCTGGGATTTAATCAGTAACATCAGTGACCCTTCTGGTCAGCTGGAGATATGGGTATCTGAATGTATTCTGATCAGATGGCTTTAAGAGCTGCTGTCAACCTGCTGAGGAGTCGAGGAGAGTTTGTTATATTTACTCCAGTGCATATGCAAAGCTAATAATATAGAGAATGCCTGGGTTTGGGTCCCAGGAAGAGTGATCAGTTTCCCATCACGAAGCAGTGGGGACATCTTATTCTGATCAAATAAACTAAAAAGATTATAGGGGAGGAAGATGCAGTATGAGGACTGAGGGATCGTTGCTTGTTGTGGCATGGGCTTGAGCTCTTAACTAGTCTTGATGTTTCAGATGGTGTCTGGAGAGGGCTTTGTCACGTCCTGTGACAGCTCTGGATAACGAGAGGTTCACAGTGCAGTCCGTGATGCTGAAGTATGCTGTACCCATTGTATTGGTAGGTCTGACTTTCAACCTGCTGCTGTCAATGACCTATCTTTTTCCAGCATTGCCAGAAGAACAGGCCAGGCCCATCCCGGTAGAACTTGTGGGCTTTCATGAGGTGTTCCAACCAGTCACTAACACTGTGTTCAGTTTGGGTAGCTCAGAGGAGCGGTGAAGATGCTGAACAGTCAGCATGGAGGTGTAAAAATGACACAGGATGGAGGGTGAGAGGTTGGAAAGGTTTGGTAATGCAAGAACAAACCAGAATTGTTCTCCAGGATTTTCCAGGGCTCACAGTGTTAAGGGGAATGGAGACTCATTCCAAGGGATGGTGACTTGCTGATGGCATTTCCTCTGTTTAACTGACAGGCTGGCTTCCTGATCACTAATGCCATGCGCTTCATTTTCATGGCCCCTGGAATTGCTTCCTGGCAGTACACTCTTCTTCAGCTGCAGGTAAAGGAGTCTCTTGTGTCCGTCCCGCTCCCTCACAGCCAAAGCATACATTGCAGCTGTGTCCCCTGGATCAAAAACTCCCACACCTTAGAGTGTCTTCTCTCTCTTGTGAATGCTGAAATCAGACAGGGCTTTGAGCTGAACAGTAGACATAATGGCTCACTCCCTAGTCAGAGTGGGCTTTAACCTATTTGTGCAGGATATTTTCTTTTTTAATACTAAGGCTTAATGCCTAATCCATCATGCAAGTGAGAGTGAGCTGCTGACTTCACTTGTAGAGCAAATCACCAAGAGTTGCAAAGGATCTTCTCAGAGTAGTGTACTACTTCCAGTTTTTGCAGACTGCCTCTTTTGCTTCTGACATTGCCTCTTATCTGTCCTTATGCACGGTTGATGGGGAGGTTCTATGACAGGCCTTAGTTCTAGTTGGGCTTCATTGCTGTGTTTAACTGTTGCCCTACAATGGTTTTTCAGGTGAATGGTGTGCTGCCCATCCTTCCACTGCTCTTTCCTGTCCTGTGGGTTCTTGCTACAGCCTGTGGAGAAGCCAGAGTCCTGGCCCAGATGAGTAAGGCTTCATCCACCTCTCTGGTAGGTATTGTCCCATGTCAAGCTGTTGTATGTGATGGGAGAGGCAGAGAAGATGAACCACTCTGAGAGGAACTTGAGGGGTAGCTCATTCATCAGGTGAACCCACAGAATCTTAAAAATTGCATTAGGGTGACCCATGCTTTGTCACATCTAGTCCAGCTCCCTCAGGATCTCTTGTCTTAATGTACCTAGTAAATAAATCCATTTAAGGCGAGTTCTGTGGGCCAACTGATAGACAGTTGTACCGTACTGTGGGAGTCTATATTGAGACAGATGTGGTGCAATAGCCATAAGAAAGGAACATTTAGTGAGTGGGAGCAGCTGGGTGTTAGACTGTCCTCTGTACACTGCTGTTATTGCCCTTGGGATCTGGGAACTTCAACTCAAAATGTTGGGATCTGGATTACAGGGATGTTCCCCACAGTGGATTAGGGACTAAGGATTTATGGAGGAGAAGTTATTGCACATAAGCACAGATGGGGCTTAGGCATTTCTCTTGGAGAGACTGGTGGGGTTCAGATCCTGAGTTTTCTGATACAGGATCTGACCATCCAGTGGATGTTGGAAACCTCCCCAAATATCTGCTTTTGATGAGGTTATAGCCAGCTGCATGATGGTGTGTTTACTGTCCCCTCAAACATCTGTTACGAAGTTTCTGCCTTTAGTCCAGTTGCACATGCTTCTTTCTTGTCCTCTCTGGGAGTCAATGGCCCCTGCTCTCCTGGTGCCTGTTTTTCCCATATTCTCACTTCAGTGTAAATTATACAATGGGGGTCATTTGTATTGTGTGTGCTGGGGTAGGATGGGGCAGGTACTACATCCCCCAGATGCATCCAAATGCTCCCTCACCATCTCCTTTCAGAAATTACTTCTCTGCATACTCACTGTCATCATCACTCAGCTTCTGCCTCTGGTTCTCTGGCATGGTGAAATAGGAGCTCCTAGTCTTCCCTTTTTTGTTGCTGTTGGCACCTCCATCCTATCACCCAGGCTCAGACCTTGAGCATGTCATCTTCTGTCTCTTAACTCTTCTTCCCACATGTCCAAGCAGTTCACTAAATCGTTCCAGTTCTTTCTCTGTGAAATCTCAGGTATGAGCCGCCTTCTTTGTCCCCACAGTCGCAAAGATTGTTCATGCCTTTGTCACTCTGATCTTGATTAAGGCAGCCTCTTTTTTGGCCTCCCCATTTCCCACCTTAATCATTGTGTTGATTCTTCTTTGAACTCTCTCCAACATTTCAGCATCTTTCTTGAATTGAAGATGCTGGAGTTGGAGACCATATTGCAGCAGCACCTGCCCCAGAACCAAATACAGGGCAATATTACCTCCTGGCTCCTACTCAGTATTCCCTATTTATGCAGCCAAGAATTGCAGTGGCTCTTTCAGCCACAGTGTTGCACTGGTTGCTCACATTCAACTAGTTATCCAGCATGACTTCCAAGTCTTTTTCAGAGTCACTGCTTCTCAGATTTGAGTTCCCAGCTTGTAAGTGTGGCCTACGTTCTTTGTTCTTAGATGTACGACTATATTAGCTATGTTGAGATACATATCGGTAAGCTATTTGCTTGTGCCCAGTTTACTAAGTGACACGGAACATTCTATATCTGAGTCCCACCCTCTTAATTATTTACCACTCTCACTTCATGTTATTGACTAGCTTTATCAGTGATGACATCGTTTTCTTCCAGGTCATTAAAAGAACTTTAAAGTCAAATAGAGCCAAGAACCAATCCCTGGGGGATGACCCTAGAAATCCCCACTCAGTAATTCCCTGTTTACAGCTACCTTTTGTGACCAATCAGACAGTTTTTAATCTATCTAATATGTGCCCATATAGGTGTTGTATTGTTCTAGTTGCTTAATAAAAATGTTTTGCTGAAACACATCAAAAGCCTTACAGACATCTAACTACATTAAATCATTACTATTATCTTTAGCAACCAGACTTGTAGTCTCATCAGAAAATTAAATCAGGGGAGACAGGATCTATTTTCCTTATGCCCATGTTGATAGCATTAGTTATATTGCCCTTCTAATTCTTGATTAATCTAGTCCTGTAACAGCCTGCCAAAGAGTGGACTGCCTCAAGCATCTTCTTGCAGCATGACAGACACATGTGCCTTAATTTCTCTTTTCAGAATCCTCAGTAAATCCACTTCAGGATTTTTTGCTTAGACAATATCCCACTTTGGATATTAAAACACAGTTAGTTAATGCCCAGCAAAAATCCCAAACATTGTCCATTTCCCACATCCAGCATATGTAGTCCTTAAAACTCCACTTTTCCCAGTGAGAACTCTCACAACCCCTTCATCGGGCTGCATCCATCACTCTGTCTGGCCCTCTGATAGCTCCTTGGAGTCCAGCCCTCCCCAGCACTTGGCTCTGTCTCTCTGACTGAAAGCCAGCAGTCAACTTGCCTTGCTGCTCCACTGCCTTCAGTCTTTTAGCAGTGGCTGTCTGGCTTGGGGATGCCAGCCCGTGATCTCCTTTCACTGCTCTCCTGCCTTGAGCCTTCTCTCACGAACCTTGGTCAATCTGCTGGCTTTGGCAGGTCTCTCCTCCTGCTCTTTTTCTCTGGTCAGTCAGTCTTATTCCCCAAACTGATCGTGACTCTCTCTCTCCTGGTCTTTTATAGTCCCCGTGTGCTATCCTCATCCTCTTAGCTGGGCAGATAAGAGCACCTTCTCTAGCACAGAGGCACTGGACCTACTTCATTTACTGGGGCCAGCCATCTTGTGACACAGCCATTCCGTTCTTTTCCAAAGATCCAGATCAGGCTGACAGGTCTGTTATTACTTGGGTCACCCGCATATACCCTTGTGAAGCACTGGCACAACATGAGCTTTCATGTAGTCCTCCGGAACTTCCCTTGTGTTCAAAGACTTGTTGAAAATCAAAATTAGTGAGCCCAAGAGCTCCTTGGCCTGCTCTTTTAAAATTCTTGGCTGTAAGTGATCTAGAACTGAAAGATATCTGACTTTGATAGCTGCTGTTTAACATCCTCCTTCATTAATGATGGAATGGACAGTATTTCATCATTGTCGCATGATGTGGTATGATAACATCATCTGGCTTGTTCCCAAACGCAGAGCAGAAATGTTTATGGAACACTTCTTCCTTTGCCCATTATTTTTGATGATTCTACTGTTTCTATCTAGTAATGGACCAGTTACCTTTGTCGTGGTTTCTTTTGTTCCTGATATATACTTAACTAAAAAATTCCCCAAACCTTCTCCTTATTGCCTGTAACTCTGGTGCCTATAGGATTCTTCAGGTGTCCTTTTTATTTTTTTATCAATTTTCTGTGGTTTCTAGCTTCTAATTTATATTATCAGTCACTTTTCTCTTCTTTCCATCTGTTATGTATTGCATTTTTATTTTTTATTGTTGTTTGCACTTCTCTTCTAAACAAGGCTAGTTATCTAACCAGTGTAGCTTTCTTTCCTGATCGTGGATTTTTGGGTGTTCATTAAGTGTTCTTAAATGCCTCTCAATGATCACTCACATTTCTTTACTGAAATTTTCTCCCAACTGTTTGGCTCATAAATGATTTCTTAACTTTGTAAAATTGGCCCTTTTAAGGAACAAAATGGAAGTGTTAGTGGTTGGAACTTTATTCTATTTACACTTGCATCTAAGTCAGGGGTAGGCAACCCCCAGCACATGTGCTGAAAGTGGCACAAGAGCCCGTTCAGAGTGGCACGTGACACCATCTGCAATGCCACAGAAATTGTGGTTCCTGCTACTGAAAGCCACTCTGGGCAGCTTCTTTCAGGGGCAGCTGGGGGACGGAGGGTCCCCACCATGCCCGTGTTCCAGGCATAGTGTGGAAAGATGATGCCTGGAATGATTTCTCTCCATGGTGTGCAGCTGTCAAGGAGCAACTCTGGGTAGCTTCTTTCCTCACATGCCTGGGGACCCCCCAAGAGGAGCTGCTCCAGGCAGCTTCTTTCTACAACTGGCTCCTTTCAGCGGCATGCCAGGGAAGCACCCCCCTTGCTGCTCCCCAACCCCTAGCCATGGCTGCCACCAAATTTGCAGGCAGCAGCTGCTTTTATTTCTGTGGAGGGAGCCACTGGCACCGGCTGGTGGTCGAGGAGGAGGGGCCGACACAGGGGTTGGCAAAAGGTTGCTGGCCCCTGATCTAAATGACCACTATTTTTTTTTTGTTTTTAGTCCTTGTGAGCAGTTCCTTTTTCTGTCAAGATGAGGTCAAGGGTAGAATTCCCCATTCGTAGACTCAACACATGGAATTATGAATTTGTCATCTATAGCTTGCCCTGCACTTCCAAGTTCTGTATGATTCCAACCTGCCTGCATCTCTTTCATTTCCTATTCTGCCTCCTCCTCCTGTGTCCCGTGCGTAACAGGTGCCCACTTTTGAAATTCCTTCTTAAAGCTCCCTACTTTCACTCAGTCTAGATCAATTCAAACGCTACCTCCTGCCTCAAAATACTAGCCTAGGAAAGAGCTGCCTTTGGGCTTCCTGGTGCATCTAATTGGCATCATATGTCTCTTTAGTGTGTAAGCTCTTCAGGGCAAGGACCATGTGTTCATCCATGTCCTGCACAGCACCAAACATGGTGCTTATACTTGACAGATCAATAGCAACATGGACAGCTGGAGACAGGATACTGGGCTGGATGAACCATTGGTCTCTTTTGGTATGGCAGATCCTAGATAGTGGAGTCTCTCCTTTTGTCTTCCAGCAGGAACAGTATTCTTGGAGGGGCGCATCTCAGGGAACATTTCTGAGTGCACTGATAGTAACTGGGTTCTTCTCTTGTTGCAGTTGGCTAAGTTTTCAGAGGATACTCTCAGCAGCTACACAGAGATGGTGTCTTCTCAGGTACTACTGTCACTATATTTTAACCAGTCTTCCATTCTCCTTCCTACTTCACTGAGAGTTCTCAAGTTCCTTCCCCTTCTCCCTCCATGGTTTCCTACTGGTCCCTAACCCTTTGCTGTTGCTGTCAGATGCCATCTGGCAATCTTTGTTGCTTTATTTTGCTCTGCATGTGGGTTGCATGTCTTGCCCACTCACCTTCCTATGTAGAAACTGCTCAGCTGGCCAGAGTTGAGCTAACTCTGACAGGGGGTCTAGCTCCTACCCTTCAGGCTGCCACAAATTAGAATTCTGCTAAGGTTTTGAAACTAAGCTTTCCTGTCTTGAAGAAAGCTTCTGTTTCATGTCTCGTTGGTCATTGCTGCTACACAGGAGAAGTGACTGGTCAAGAAAGACTGGTACACATCAGAAAGCTCTGAATTTAGCTTATATTGAAAGAATAAGCAAGCAAAACTGGTGTCTAGGTGCAGGCGAAATATGAAGAGACAAGAGTGAGTCATTTTGGGGTGAAATCCTGATCCTGCTTCACCAACTCCTTCATGAGCTCATGTACATTGTTAACACTTCCCAAACCAGAGTGTGCAGACTTTCAAAGGAATTGTTCTCCAGTACTCTGGATCCAGCCCCTCTGCAAACCATATCACTCAGGAAGGAGAGGGAAAGATACAATCTTGCCTAACTAGGTTTTGTATTTCCTTGGGTAAGAACTGGGATTATTAAAACAAATTAGAAATCCCCATATGCCCACCAGGCTCAGTTTATGCACTTACTACTGCTAGCCCTACTCATGCTCCCTGAATGTGTCCTTGCCTTCCTGTGCCAGCTCATCCTTCAGCTGTACAGCATCCTTCAGGTTTTTCGCAGTTAAAAAGTAGTGAGTGACATGAGGTGATCTCCCTGGCTGCATGGATCTGTTCTCTGCATATGGCCTTTTCTTTTTTAGTTTTGGTTTTAAATTCAACATTGTTCTGTAGTTGTAGCTACAACTATGGTGAGATTTACTCTGTCTAGGTTTGTTCATGGCCCCTATCAACATAATATCTGTGCGCCAGAAGATTTAAAGCATGGGAGAAGTGATGCAAAGTGATAGCAATCCAGGAATGCCTTTAAAGCCTGCAGATCAACATCAAAATGCAGACCCAGTTCAGCTGGGAACAAAAAACACAGCTCTGAGACTGAGATTGGATCCCAGATTTAGAGAGAGAGATATGTCCGTATGTTTGCCTTCTGCCATCTAGCCACAGTTTGGGATCATCATTCTGTGGCAGAGTGAGGTTTTCTGTGGCAATAGCATGCTAAGTTTGTAGTATTTTCCCTCATGCAAACCTTCCTTTCATTTCTCAGATTTATTTTTTGGTTAAATTGGACAAGTATGTAATGATTCTAGCAGGCGATAGAACCTAAATTCCTGACTCCCTATTCCAGTTTTACCACTGACTCCCTAGGTTAGCATGGGCAAGTTTCTGCACCTTTGTGCCTCAGTTGTACATTCTGGAAGTGGGTCCTATCTAGAAACAGCTGTGTGGTGAGGCATTGAAACCCTTTAATCCAAGTTCTAGAGTGGTAATTGTGCTAGTCTGTATATATCAAAAACAACTAAAGTCCTGTGGCACGTTAAAGGCCAACGCATTTCTTTGGGCATAAGCTTTCATGGGCTGTAGCCCACTTCATTAGATGCATCTAACAAAGTGGGTTGCAGCCCACGAAAGCTTATGCCCAAAGAAATTTGGCAGTCTTTAAAGTGCCACAGGATTTTCTTTGTTTTTCATTTAATCCAAGGATCTGAGCATGTTTTTAGGGGGAAAAAAAAAGAAAAAAAAAAAAGATTCCAAGAGGTTGCATCAAGTTTAACTGAGGCAAACCCCTTTCAGAATCCCACCTCTGTTTTTTGGAAAGGCTATAATGGAGCCAGCTGAATACCCTAGTCAAGGAACATACTTGCTGTTTGCATTCTGCAGGAGGGCTGCCCTTGCTCTTAAAAACTTTAGCCTACTGACATTTAAAAGTCTTGTGCCCTTGGAAATGGACTGTCTGACAGGGTCTCTGTCTCAACCCTGTAAGCATGTTGCAAAGGGGAAGCCGTGTTAATCTAGTAAAGCAAAAAAAAAAAAAAAGCAAGGAGTCTTGTGGCACTTAAAGACTAACAGATTTATTTATCGCATGAGCTTTTGTGGGAGAATTTCCCACTTCGTCAGATGCTTTGAAGAGGGAGAACTTACAGAAATGGATGAAAGTAAATGCAGGGGAGTGTAAAACATGGGATCAAATCATACTGCAACAGCATATCAGAGCATTTGTAAGGATTCAAACTTTAGGAAACAGCATACAGAGGGAGGGTGAAATCAAATTACCTGTTACAATGTGAAAAGAATCCATTGTCACAATTCAGCCCTGCTTTCACACAATTTAATTTGCATATTAATTCGATTTCTGCTGTTTCTCTTTGAAGTCTTGATGTCCCATTGATTTTCTTGAGGACCATTATTAACAAGTCATCAATGGAGTGATTGGGAAGATGGAAGTGCTCAGCAACTGTTTTTTTTGTGTTATGATTTCTGATATCAGTTTTGTGTGCATTTAGTCTTCTGCACAGGGTCTGTCCTGTTTGTCCAATGTATAAGGCATGGGGGCATTTATGGCACATGATGGCATCAATCACATTAGTGGATGAGCAGGTGAAGGACCCTTTGATGGAGTAGCTGGCTTGATTAGGTCCTATGATAGTGTCTTTTGTGCAGATATGTGGACAGAGTTGGCACTGTGGTTTGTTTCAGGGATATGCGCGTGCTTTAATGTTTCTGTTGTTAGGTCTGTAGTTGCTGGTGAGTGTCTGTTTAAGGTTTGGGGGTTGTCTGGAGGCGAGGAGAGGTCTGTCTCCCATGCTAGAGAGAGTGAAGGGTCATGTCTTAAAATAGGTTGGAGGTCCTTAATGATCTGTTGTAGAGGTCTGACTTGAGGGTTGTATGTGGTGGCCAGTGATGTTCTATTGTTTTGTTTTTTGGGCCTTTCCTGTAGTAGCTGACTGTAAGCATGTTTGTTAACCTCATGCTCTCCTCGTCCCCCTTCCTCAGCCAGCCTCTAAGTTGTCATATGTGATCTGCTTATCTGACAGGAAATGATACGTTGTATCTGGAGCCACTTTCTGTGTGTTTTAAAAGGCAAGTCTCCAACCCTCAGCTTCACCTCCAGCTTACTTCACAGCCTGGGGTCTGTCACTGTAAGTATCTCTGGAAAGATGCCTATGCTGCACATCTTGCTCTCTCCAATGACTCTGAAAGTCCCATAAGAAACAGGGCTGTAGGGGCTCCAGTCACACTGTGCTCAGCAAAGGTCCTGTCAATGTTCCCTCTAAGAGGCGCTGGCAGCTGAGCAACTCATGTTGCTCGCTGCGCTGGCCCCTCTCCCCGCAGGCTTGCTGCGGTGCCCCCCCACGGGACCGCTTCTGGCCGCCCCCAGCTGCCCCCCCACCCCTGCGGGCCTGCTCCCGACCACCCCCCCCGCTCCCAGCGGCCCCCACGGGCCTGCTCCTGGCTGCCCCCCACGCTCCCCGCCCCCAGTGGCCCTCCCACTCCCAGCGACTCTCCCCTCCCCCACAGGCCCACTCCCGGTGGCCCCCACGCCCCCACGGGCCCGCTCCCAGCCGCCCGGCTGCCTCCCCCGCCCCCGCAGGCCCACTCCCGGCAGCTCTCCCACCACCGTTCCCGGCAGCCCTCCCCCTCGCTCCGCTCCCCGCCGCTCCCACAAACTTACCTCGTGGCTGGAGTTGGACGGCCCAGCCACAGCTCCTGGGGCAGAGAAGCTCTACGGAGCATGCCCAGATTTTCTGGGCATGCTCCGTTAGAGCTTTTCTGGGCGGGAGTTTTCAAAACTCCCTGCTCCACAGGAGCTCTGTGGAGGGCCTTTGGCTGCCGGCAGTGCGCTGCCGGCTGCCTTCCCTGCGCTGGCGGCTGTGGCGGGCTGCGCTGCAGCGCGCCAGCGCAGCTTAGAGGGAACATTGGTTTCCAGTCTCCTGGGTTTGCAGGGAGTTTATACTCTCTATTGTAAAGCGCTCTGAGATCTAATGATGAAAAGCATTGTATGAGAGCTAGGTGTACACAAGATATAACAAGATTCCAGGATTTTCACTTGGAAGCCTAGAATGTCTAAAGAGTCAGTGTGAAGCGATGGAAGCTTCTTCATGCATGGCTGAGAGCTCTTCTGGTTTAGAATATTGGCAGGTTCAATCATTGCTGGGATTTGCCATCTTTTCACAGGCAGTTTTTAAGCCTTCATCCATTTTCTACTTTTTTTTTTTTTTAACTTTATGAATTACACCTGTTAAACAGTGGGGCTTTTAGTCTACTTAAAACTGTCTTTAAATCAAAAGGGCACCTATTCTTCTAGCAGCAAACTTCTAATAAAAAAAAAAAACAGTGATTTAGATGACACTGTTTGATTTGGTAGCTTAAGTCCAGCCCATACTCTTTGGTTTTGTTTTTGACTCTGCGAATCACATTAGAAAAAAACACCTCAATCTCCTTGGGGCCTTAGTGTACCAATCTGTAAAATAGGTACAATAATTATCCTCTGCCCATGGACTTCATGCTTAGTTTTAATAGGTGCTAAAACAAAACCTGCATTAAGCAATCATTAATCCAGATGGAGGAAAATTGTCCTCAGCATACTTGGGAGAGCTTTCAGAGTGCTCACTCTTAAGACAGTTGCTTTACAAGAGACTTTTGTCCAACTTCCATTGTATTTGAAAATCCACCCAAGCCTCTTGCTGTTTTTCTGTGAATATATATTTCAGACATGAGCTCACTGTGTGTATTTTGGGGGTGTTGCGGGATGTCTTGGGATCTTTTAGGTGCTTTGCTGTGTAGACAAGCAAGGGATTCTATCCTGGCCAAATCCCAGTCCAGAGACCGTTCTGTTCTTCAGTGGGAAGGTGGAAGCCGCTCATGATAGCCACGAAGACCTGACGGATGAGATGTCCACACGCTCCTTCTGCCATCCAGAGATGGACGAGGAGGTGATAGATGGTTATCAGCACAACGATGCTTTGTTTTCAACGGGGCTTGGATGGCTGCCTTAGTATTACCTGCCAGGCATTTAGAGTCAGTTTTACGATCTGGCAGGATTTGCTATAGGAAAGCAGGTGTTCAGATCTGGGAGGAGAGCATCATCGCTTGAATGATTAAGGAAAGGTGGGGAGTGGCTCTTTCCAAGAGCATCCTGTTCAGTTCTCTTCAGTAGAGGCCAGAGGCTGCCCTGCCCTGAATTACCCAAATCCATCCAAGGGTTGAACAGGCCTGGCATCATGCAAAACAGTAATGAGAATTTCCTATTCCAGCTCATAAGAACCTCACCACTGGTCATCTCTTTCCTCTCTTGTAGCCCCATGAGAGGGATGCTTTGCTCTCTGGGCCCATGATGGATATGGTACACATTGCCAATGAGCAGGAGAGAAGTGACAGGTCTAGCGATATCACAAAGTCTTCTGACATCCATCTACACAGAAAACCAAACAGCAGAAGCAAGCATCCATCAGGGTCCAATGTGAGCTTCAGCAAAGACACGGAGGGCGGTGAGGAGGAGGCAACACAGGTAAGGTATGGAAAAGCGGATGCAAGTCAGCCTCTTAAGCTGTAGGACAGGTTACGTCATATGCAGAAAGACCCCAGTCCTCACCATTTCTAGTCAGAGGATGGCAAAATCAAGCAGATTTATATGACTTGCCAAGGAAAAGGTGCAGCTGAATGTCACTGTACTTTGTGCCCTTCACTTGCCTTATGGATGGGAAGATGCTTTTCTTGTCGAAAAGCATGCTATAGCGAAGAATGTTTGACCGATCAAATATGTTCTGGTCCGTTGAGGGGATGTTCCATTCGTCCCACTCTTAGAAGACTTTATCCCCATCCCTCGACCTTCTGCCATCTTCAAATCAGTCCTACAGTGGTTATCTTTTGACTTTGTTCCTGCACCCATATATGGCAATGGTAAAATACCCACTGACTTCAGTTGGGGAATAATTGGTCAGGCACCTACTATTTGTGTTTCCTAACGTTGTATTTGTGTTACTAGAATATAGCTTAATCTGCCTGGAAGAGCCCTCATGCCCTTTACAGCAGTTGCTCCCTCACCACATACTCCCTTTGTTTTCCTCTTTTAGAATTTGGATCATAAAACATTTTCACTCCTCTGGAGAATCTGAGGCTGGAACTAAAAGTTGCTATTTTTGATAAAAGAAGGAAAGAATGGCCTGTTAACCTTCCCTGTTACAGTTGGGACTGTCTTTTGCTGTGGGATTCTAAGCTTGGGATGGGAAGTGGAACCTCTGCAGCACTATATTCCAATTAACACGTTTTTCTTGTATATCTGATCAGGCTGGTGGTGACAGTGAGGGACTAGCCTGTGAGGCTGAAGACTTTGTTTGTGACTACCACCTTGAAATGCTCAGCCTGTCCCAGGACCAGCAGAACCCCTCCTGTATCCAGTTTGATGACTCCAACTGGCAGATGCACCTAACATCCTTGAAGCCTCTGGGCTTGAATGTGTTGCTCAACCTCTGCAATGCCAGTGTGACGGAGCGCCTCTGCCGCTTCTCTGACCACCTCTGCAACATTGCCCTTCAGGAGACCCACAATGCTGTGCTTCCTGTCCATGTGCCCTGGGGGCTGTGTGAGCTTGCCAGGCTAATAGGTGAGGAAGAACCAAACAAGGAGACAGCTGAGAAATTAGAGTAAATTTTCACAGAAGTCTCACTGAGCCAGCTGAGCACAAGAAAAGTAGTGCTTTGTTAGCTGTGAAGCTGGAAAGCAGATCCAGCTTAGATCTTCTCTCATTGTCTCAATGCCCAGAGATTTGACATTGGACTTATTGCTAGTGTCATTGGAGAGTTCACCGCACACAGGTTCAGCCATGATTCTGAAGTGGTTGAACGACCTACATGGCTAGGAATTTTGACAGCCAGCACTGGCCAAATTTCAGAGAGTTCTAGGTAGACCCCCCTCCCCCCCTTCAGCATTGTGGACAGCAGCAGTCCTGATGAAGTAGCTCCTAATCCCACAGTGGATAAAGAATGAGCAATAGGAAAGGACAAGTCATCCCACTGAAATCTTTGGGTATGTCTACATTAGGGGCTTAAGTTGACTTAAGCAACTCCCTGGTCACATTTAGAGTTCATTAAGTCGACTTAAGCACTTGCTTAAGTCGACTTAATAACTCCTGCCCTTAAATTTGACTTTAAGGTTTAGGTCAACTTAATGCAGCGTGCCCATTGAAGTTGACTTTATTAAGTCAACTTAGTGCAATAGAGCCTTTTAAGTCGACTTTATGAAGTTGACCTCAGCTAGGGGACCGATTTAAGGTCGACTTTATTAAGTTGACCTTAAATGGGTCCCGACTTAAATCGGCTCTACAAAGTCAACTTAAACAAATGGGGCCTCACTAAGTCAACTTAATAAAGTTGACTAAATTGAGCCCTGTAGTGTAGACATAGCCTTTGAGTGCTACTGTTCAGGCTATTGTGCATCACAGAGAACTTGGCAGCAGTTAGACATACATAACACGTAGCTCTTCACATCTTCAATACTTCATAATCCACATCCCAGCTTTGTGAGGTGGATCAGTGTCCCCGTTTTACACTGAGGCATGAGGAATTTAAGTGAGTTGTCTAATGTCATTCAAGGAAACAGTGGCAGAGCTACTAGTAGCTTTGGAGAGTTTCCCCTGCTTGTTCTTCTGGATTGTTCTGCCTCTCTTAACTAAATCAGGAGTGCTAAAGGCTCCACCAGTATCACCATCTAGCTCTTAATACAGTGCATCTTATCAGTAGATCTCAGAGTGTTTTAGGGTACATGCAGTGAGAGTGGAGCAAAATCAGCTAGCTGAGCCTAGCATCTTGTGCCTGGCTGTCGACATGCACATGAATATGGCACTGGCTTGGTTTCCAGGGAATGTTGTTTCTGGTTCTGTCTGCTGCTAGGAAAGTATCAGAATGACAGTAGCCAGAGGGGAGAGTGGAGCAGCAAAGCAAGATCTCCCTTTTGCTTTGGGTTGTGTCTAATTCTTCCCTCCTTTACATTCATGATTCAGGTTTCACCCCTGGTGCTAAAGAGCTTTTCAAGCAAGAGAATCACTTGGCACTGTACCGCCTGCCTACCGATGAGATGGTGAAGGAGACAGTATTGGGAAAACTCTCTTCTATCACCAAGAGGAGACCACCCTTGAGTCACATGATCAGCCTTTTTGTTAAGGACACTACCACCAGTAAGGCTGCATGGCTTCCTCCCTTCTCTAAGGGGTGGGGGATGTTGATTTGGTGGGAGAAGAGAAATGGAGTCTTTTGCAGGTCTCAAAAACAACTTAAGAATTGCCAGAATAGAACAGGCCCAGGCTCTGATATCCTGTGTCAACCTGCAGTCAGTGCCAGCTGCTAAAAAGGAAGGTGTAAATGTCTTTGTAGCACACCTCACTGTATAGTACTACACAGGAGCATTGTTGCCCTGGGGAAAGAACTGGGGTCTGGGCCACCCCCTGGCCCACATCTGGAGTCGAGGCCCCGGGCTTCTGCCGCTGCTAGCCTTGCCACCAATCCCTGGCCGGGAATGGGGCTGGGTGAGCCAGTGGTGGTTGTGGGCAATACGGGCTGGGAGAGGCAGGCACCGCCACAGCTGGCCCAGCCTCAGAGACCCAGCCGGGAGAGGCAGGCACCACCACAGGTGGCCCAGCCCCAGCTACTGGGTTGGGAGAGGCAGGGGCCTCCCAGTCATTCAGGGCACTGATGCTAGGACTCAGGGCACATGCCTCCCGGTGCCAGTGATGCCCCTGGTACTACAGCATATTAGGAAGAATTTTTTCCTTACCTCAGCATGAGACCAGCTCTTGCCCAGAAGCATGAGGATTGTGAATAATCTTTAATTTAATTCTGGCTAATGTTATATCCAATGTGTTAATGACCTTTTGTGTGTCCACGTCCTGGAAGAGCTGAACAAGAGGAGTTTATTTGGCTGTGCATAGACTTCGTTATCCCAGTGAAATCAATATTGCACAGAGTTGAAAGTCCCTGGGAGTAAGCCATACCCTTCTGACCCGCAGTTAAGCTCGCATCTTGAACTGGGAAGAATTACTTATATCCATTCCCGTTGCTGCAAAAGCTTTGAAATGTGGTGTTCAGCTTTGACTGCTGATGTACTCAATATGGGAAACTGTGCCTCTTTCTAATTTTATCTTCTAGTTTTTTTAAAAAGTTTTTTCCTAGAGGCTTCAGATGTGTGGGTGTGACTTTAGTTCTTTCTAGACACCATTATTAAGAGAATTTTTAATAATGATGGTACTTACCCATTGGAATAATTCACCTAAGAATGTGGTAGATTGTTTATTGCTTGAAACCTTTAAGTCAAGGTTGTATGGCTTTTCTAAAAATATGCTTCTAGCTTAGAATGCCAGCTTCTTTTGGCTTTAAAAATCTAGGAGTGGGTCTTGGTCTCCATACACTATAACAAGACCATGGTAAGAAAACCAAAGGTGGACAGATAGTACCTTGCCCATTTCTAGGTTCCCTTTGTCTTGTCCAGTGAAATACAGCTATTAATGTGACATCATTGAGCCCAAATCCATAGGAATTTGAGGTGAATGTGGAGTCACCTGCAGGGATGAAGTGCTATGACCCAGTGCTCTGTACTGGCTCCATCCTGCCTTGATGTAGTTAATCTTTTAATTTTCCATAATCATCTTTGTTTAGTGCCCCAGTGCTGGAGGCTGGAGTTTACTGTAGGGCCATTCAGTGAGGAAGAATTTTAACATGAGGCCATATTGAATGAAAAGAATATAAGCATACTCACTACCACTCAGCCTTCATCTCTAGTCCTAAAACAAAACAACTTCATTCTGTATTGCCAGCAGCCAGGCATCAGCTGCACCTCCTCCCACACCCTAAGGCCAGCTGGGAGAAGAGGATTTCACCTATCTATTCTATCTGACTACCAGGGAGCCTCATGTGGAGTCTTGGCAGGGCATGCTTAGAAGTAGTGAACAATCCCTGTCCTTAGCCATTTCTAAAGGATCCCACTGCTCGTTAACTACTGGTCATGCTCCCAGGTCAGTTTGTTAATTTACCTAGAATTGCAGCCTAGGGGATATTGAGTTGTTTTCTTGTGACATCTTTCTAGGTTCTTTCTCTGGTCCCTGGAGTACTTTATGTAAGGCATAGGACATGAATACCGCACCAGTGTTTGGACTTTGTGGCTTAGATGTAGATACTGTGGGTTTTGCCTTCTAATTTTGAGTACAGCATGAACAATGGCTCCTGTTTTAGCAGAATCCCATTTGTTACTAACCTTGTAGCATACTGATCCCAGTTGGGGGAGGTTTAGCTCACCATGTCATCAGTGACATTTGTTTCAGTGCTGCCATAGGCTAGATCAGAATGCTACAAGCATTGTGTCACTCGCATTAGCTTCTGCAGAGTGACAGTGAGGTGGGCTGTACAAGGTGCTGCTGATGCTGAACAGTAACTGTATGGAATGGAAAGCAGAAATAAACTTGTGCTTGTGTGTGTTTGCCCACCAGCTCCTACTCTATATAGGGGGGATGGGCTTTGTGGATAAACTTATCTCCTGCCCCTTCTTTGACATGCAAGATAGAAAGGATTTAAGGTTCTCACAGTAAAATTAATCCAACCGTCACACAAGCTCTCTATTGTGTTCCTCTAACAGACCTCTTCTTTGACGTGCGGCTCCTGTTGCTTTCAAATATTTGTTTTGCTGATAAACTCAGTATGCAGTGTCTATTTTTAGTTCAAAGCAGAGAGCTGGTATGTTTTGGAAAATCCACCCTCCTGGCTGTGTGAGCAGATACTCTGGGCCCTTCACTTTGTCAGCTAGAGCAAGTGTCTGCACTCAGCAATAGTGCATGCAAGAAGTCTCTAGATTCACTTTTTTGTCAGTGACATTTTTCATTAGATCAGCTTTGAGGCCATTTGGGGCAAAGTCACAAAGCAGATTGAGGTATGAATCAAATTAACCTTGACAGTGAATTCTAGGGGCATACAATGTTAATATTTCAGCATGTCCAAGACGTCTCCGCCCAGACACTCTGGCAGGTCTTACTTTTTGAGAATTGCTCAAGTAGCACTCCTCGGGGTCTGGTGCCATCCATATCTTTCAGCCCCTTTTTGGGCAACACAGCCCTTCAGCTGGGCCTCAGTCCAGGTATCCTCCCTTCCAGGCCAAGTCCAATCTTTGGCATACCACTCATAAGCAGTGGCTGCTTCTGGTCCTTGTCCACTCACCAGCAGTGCAAGGGAGGGACCCAGGCCCATTCACTTCTCCAGGCCCCAGCCCAGGAACCCTACACAAGTTGTAGCTCAACCCCCCCAATCCAAGAAGGTTCTCTGGGCCACTTCCCTACAACCCCCGTACCTTCAGCTGCTTCTTTACAGGCTTCTTTTCCTAGCTCCTCCCAAGCCCCAGCAGTCTAGGTCCTTTTCTACCTTGCTCAGGGCTCTCTGCAGGCCTCTTTCTCCAGGTCTCAGGCCCAGTCTTCTTATGAACCCTGCTGTTCACAGGAAGCTGCTCCAGGTGCTGCTCCCAGAGCCCTTGAGTAGGCAAGACCTTCTCCCTTCAGCACTCAGAGGAGACTGTCCCTGATCTGGTACTGCAGACCGGTTTTTCTACCTTGTCCTGGGCCCTGATTGGCTATTCTTCCTGGGCCCTCTTTAACCCTATCTAGGCCAGTGCAGGGAATTACCCTGTCACACGGCACAAGATAATAAGAGATAGGAAGGCAGCTTCTCTGTCCTTGACTTTTGACCTACCTACCACATCTTCATCTTGTAGCAGGTGAGTAATGATTATATGATTATTTGACACACCTTGGAACATCATGACCCCGAAGGTTATTGGTCACCCTTAAAGTATCCTAGACTTGGAAAAGATGGAAAGACCTAAAAGATAATGGACATAAAGGAATCTTGGCTCCTTCCTTGGTCAATGTGGGAGTTGTTTGCTACAGTACATGTCCTAGAGCTTTTTTTCAGCTTCGTTTTAGGTGTCCCAAGCAATGGCTTTTCATCACTCAAATGCTTTCATGGAATGGTGATGACAGTAATAATTCCTAGCTCTAGTCTAGTGCTTTTCATCAGTAGATCTCAAAGTGCTTTACAAAGCAGATCAGTATCATTAGCTGAGGCACAGGGAAGTGGAGTGATTTGCCAGGCCAGTGAACGGAAGAACCTAGATTTCCTGAGTCCTTGTCTTGTGCCCTTAACCTCTTGTCCACTGTGCCTCAGATCAAATATGCTCTAGTCTAATGGCTTTCACTGTTAAATTATCCCCTGCTGATCAATTTTAAATTTTCCTTTACTTAGCTTTAGCTCTCATGGCTCCATTACTCATGGTTATACTTTGATTTGGAGGAGTACTGGGTAGAGAAGTTGCTGATCTCTTGCTGTTCTGCAGGAGAAAGAGATTATTGCAGAGTAAAAGGAACTGGAGTACTGGAATCAGCTGCCAGGTCGACAGTTTACCACTAGTTCAGTTAACTTCTAGCCAGGCAAACAGCAGCCAAACGTGCATCATTTCATGTTGAGCAGTGTATATCCAGAGACCTACACACTCTTGAGCCTGGCAAGTGGGGATGTGTTGAGATCAGAACATTCTGTCCGTAGTTTTGATCTGTCGAAGGAACAGCTGGAATTGAAACTGGCTGGGAACATGCAGGTGAGATACCTTCCCCTTTTTTCTCCTAGGCACTGAGCAGATGCTTTCACACGGGACAGCTGACATCATTCTTGAGGCCTGCACGGACTTTTGGGATGGTGCGGATATCTACCCGCTCTCAAGCTCTGACAGGTGTGTGACATTCCTTGTTGGCATTGGTTTAAAATGAATTAACTGAGAGAGTTTTATTTGTACTAAGGCTTTGTGTAACAAAGCTTTACAGGCCATTTATAAATGACAAATAGCTGCTACAAATGCATCACAAACTTGAGTTTTCTGGTTTTGATAGGTTCTAAGTACGTCATTAAAAGATAGATGGTTATAAGGAACCTATTGACTCACTGGACTCTAACAAATTATTAAACATTTATTACATCTGTTCCTTGATAAAAACCTTTTATAAATTGGTTACAAACAGAATCTTGCTGTAAATATTTCCAAGGATTCTAAGCAAGTCCTGCTGTGAGTGACCTCTTGTGGTCCCTTCCAATTTCTATGCTTCAATGGAGTGTTGCTGGCAGTAGGGTTTTTTTTTAATCTCTGGGAAGTCCCATATCTGCATACAAGGATGGTATGTTCCAGACAGGGGTTAAAGTACAACTTGGAGGGCCCTGGAACCCTCCTAAATTGGCCGGCCCCCCCCCCCGATGTGGTCCCCCCCTCAGGCCAATGTGGGGCCCCTTCACCCACACCAGCTACTACCCTCACCATCCCTGGCAGGCATTAATGAAAAGGTTGATTTTTCCAGCTTTTTATGAGACACTGGGGCAGCACTTTAACAATGAACATGCGCGGCAGCACACTGCACTGGAAGTGTTCCCCTGGCTGCCCTGGGGGATGTTGCCTCGAGCCCGGCCACTCCTCCCCTCTCTTCCCTTCCTGGTGCCTGGAGAGGCCATGAACCCACTGCAGCCCCCCGAGCTGGCAGGGGAACACGTTCCACCACAGCACACTCCTGCGTACTTCTATTTTTAGAGGGCCCCTGGAACACAGTGTTCCAGTGCATCCCCTTATTTTGGGGGGCCCCCAGAACACAGCATTCTGGGGCATACCCCTATTTTTAGGGAGCCTGGAATGCTGGCTCCCTAAAAATAGGAGGCCCTGGAATAGCATTCTGATGTGTTCCCCCTTACTTTAACCCCTGGTTCCAGTTATCAGTGATGTCTTGCTGGGGTGAATTTGGTGCTACCCGTGTCATTATTTTAGTCACTTCCTGTCATTTGTCAGTGTCTGTTGCATCTTAATCTATTTGCTAAAGTTCTCATCTCTCTAGTTCAATATCCCGGTTCCTCACTGGTCTATGTTACATTGTGCTACTGTATCTGTCTGTCTTCAGGTATTAGAAAAGACACATTTGGGTTTTTTTTAATTCTCTGTTTTACCTGGCATTGATTACAAATCCTGTGTTAAAGGTAGTTCTGGCCTAGGCTAATATTACTACTGCAAATTCAAAACAAACATAGAATTTTGAGCTATTCCAGTGACTGCATGTTGACAGTATACCTTTAAAAAGAACTGTTTGGAACTGCACCACAGGCAGACCATGATGGGAGGGCACTTTGTTTGATGTGCATTGGCTTTGTTTTGTGCACCCTGCACATCTATACAGTACTGTCATGGTTCAGGGCTAGCTGGTTCTCTCACTCCTTCCTTTCTCTGTGATTGCTCACCCTCGAGGTCTTAGGCCTGGGGCTCTGCCTCCCTGGGTAGAGTTCTGTGATGCCGTGTGCCAAATGTGATTGCTCAGGAGGTCCAACTGGGTTCAGCTATCTGCTGTTCTTCTCTTCAGGAGCTGTGACCAGTGGCAAATAGTGACCCAAAACAGTCTTCTTTAAACAATACATTGTTGAATCTTAATAGTAGGAGAACAGCATAGCAAGCGGAAGGCCTGGATAGGCCTATCTTACCTGGGTTCACCTTTGCTCAGAAGCTGTGTTTCTCCCTAAAAGGTGTGTCTTTAAACCCTACTAAGTCCTCTGATCTCTTTGATGGAAGCTGAGATTTTCCTGGAGAAATGTGTTTAGTGAATCCTGTAGAAGGGCCTTATCACAGCCACTGACTCCAGCATTATCCACTCAGTGTTTGCTGATACAATAAGTGTTCTCTGGGCTATTACCCTCTCATTCATGCCAGTAAAGAAGCTGGGTGATAAATGAACCCCACGTACTCAGGCAGTGAATCCCCAGCTATAATCACACCACTATACAACATATCTAGCATTCATAAACTTTCACAGGCCCCTCCAATTCCATCACAAACATGCTCTGTAAGTCTGCCTGTCCACTCGCTCTGTGTGCATAGCTGCCCCTCAAGGATCGGCTGTGAGATGCTCAAGTCTCCCTCTAGTCGAAAGCCTTTCTCTCAAAGGATACAAGCTACAAGGAAAGGTCTCTTCAAAGTCTCTGATCAGTGCCAGAAGCAAACTGGTCTGGGAAACTTGTTGGTGTCCTCCAGCCCTGACCTCTCAGATGCTATATTGGTGATCAGCCAGGCAACATATCTGGTGATAGTTTGTGCTATTATCTTGTCTCTTCTCCACAGGAAGAAAGTGTTGGATTTCTACCAGCGAGCCTGTCTCTCGGGCTATTGCTCTGCCTTCGCCTACAAGCCAATGCACTGTTCCTTGTCCTCCCAGCTCAATGGCAAATGCATAGAACTGGTGCAGGTACCTGGGCAGAGTGCCATCTTCACGTCCTGTGACCTTCCTGGGACTACGCCTATCAAACAGAGCAGTAGGAGGAATAGCTGGAGCTCTGACGGTGTGTATCTGTCTCTTCTTATGGGGTGTATTGCTGAGCTGGTTCTCTAGTTCTCAGTCAGTCTAAAGCTGCAGTAACTTTGCTTTCCAAAGCAGTGATTGGAAATTGAGATCTGAGCAGGGGTGCTGCTATACAGAAAAGATATTTGGGGCACAGGCTTCCGATCTCTTTCACACACACACACCCCCTTCCTTCTCCTCCCTTGGTGTTCTTTCTCTGGCTCCTTTCCCCAGCCCTGTGCCCCTTCCTCTGCCCCCTGTGCACCTTCCCCAGCCCTGATCACCTTCCCCTGCCTCAACACACTTCACTCATGAGCCCTGTGCACCCTGAACCTCCACTCTGACCTGCACCCAGTTCCTGAGGCCCCACTCCACCCCACCCCAGTCCACTACTTACCTTTGCTGGAACTCAAGGGAGGAGCAGTCAGATGCCCAACTACTCCCTGCCACTGGTGGTATGTACACTTCCTGTTCTGCTCCACCCTGGGCTGTGTGCCTGGGAGTGCAGCGGAGCAGGGGATTTAAAAAGGCCCTGCCAGCCCAGCTCCTAGTTGCAGTTTGGGATGCTCTACAATACATTTGGGGCTTGGGCTCCATGCCCAGCAACATCCGTGGATCTTAGCGTTTCTATAAAGTGAAATAATTTCTTATTCTGCTGGCAAATGTGGTTCTACTGTAGTTTTGTAAAGTTGCAAAACAGTGGTTACACTTGAGGGTGGTCTGAATATGAAAATTTTTTTTTACTGAATATGAAAGCAGGGGACTGAGACTTAAGACCCTTGAGTCTTATGCAAATTACTTGTGCTGGTTTTTTCAAAGGAGTCAGGAAGAACCTAATTTCCTGTGGCTCCTTTGGGAAACTACAGCGTTAAGCACTCTGTGTTTCAGTTCCTCTCTCTGTAAAATGAGGCAACTTGGCTCTACGTGGTTGTTGGGAGGCGTATTTAGCGAGTGTTTCATCACAGTTTGTCATGCTACGTCAGGGTTCCTTCTGGAGTACTGTATCAAGGCCACATTAATCACAGCCTGACCTGGTGAAGGAATCCTATCTGCCTAGATCCTTAAAAATCATTTTGGATCCACTGCAGTGTCACTAGAGAGAATGTGTTTGATCCAGTTACTTGACATCAGCTTCCCTTCAGTTTCATGGCTGTCAGCTTCCGCTAGACTCATGGCGTTTTTTGCACAGTGTGATGTGCTTAAAATGCACATGTGTACATTATGCAGCAAATTAGTGTGTGCTCATCACCCTTTCTTGTGATTGACTAGCTTCCTTTGTTTTATTTTCTTCCTGCTCCTGCTGTGTGTGTGGGCTTGCACTCTGTTCTTGGCTGCATGTTGGGGTGTTTCAAACTCCTTTTGTGACATGTATGTTTACATGGGTGTCTTTCCCCTCGTCCAACTGTACATGGGTGTGTCTGCATGTTTCTGTGCATATGGGTACCTGTCTCCATGTGGTTGTATTTCTATTATCTGTGTCCTCATGTGCCCTTGCGTGCACTCGTGTGGGCGTTTGGTGTCTCAATGTGACTGTGTGGTGCTTGCATGCCCCAAGAAGGGATCGGGGAAGTGATGGAGAAGGAAGACTGTATCCAGGCTCTGAGTGGTCAGATCTTCATGGGAATGGTCTCATCCCAGTACCAGGCCCGACTTGACATCGTCCGTCTCATTGATGGTCTGGTCAATGCCTGCATCCGTTTTGTCTACTTTTCCCTGGAAGATGAGCTCAAGAGCAAGGTAGGCTTCATCTTTGCTGTATCCCTTTCTGAACTTGCATGGACCTTGCCTTGATTGACTGAAGAGTTTATCCCTAATGAAATCTGAGAGTAATCCTACCCAGCCACCTAATGAGTGTCCATGGCACATGCCGGCCAGGCGCATCCATATGTGTCGATCCCAGGTTCCTGCATCAGCTCTGTAAAAATCTTGTGTGCTCTCTCCCAGGTGTTTGCTGAGAAGATGGGTCTTGAGACTGGCTGGAATTGCCACATATCCTTAACACCCAACGGAGATGTTCCTGGTTCAGAGATTCCCCCCTCCAGCCCCAGCAATGCAGGTTCTTTGCATGATGACCTGAATCAGGGTGAGAGCTGCCCTCTGGGAAAGGCGGTTGTAAGATTCAGGGGAGGGGGGAAGTTTGTCTGTAGCTAAAGAATGTGGTGTATGATTGGATGCTCTGGTTAGGATTTACAATCTCCACAGGTGGCAGAGCTCAGCTGTGATTCGGTGATTTCTTGCTATATCAGACAGTTAGGGGATGTGACTAGTAGACTCTTGATAAAGGATGAAACCAGGGATCTGGTATGGATGAACCATTTGGTTTCTCCCTTCCCCCCAAATGTTAAGGTATGTAATGTAGTGAAACCTGCTGTAATAACCCTGAAGAAAATAGGTTGATGTGCTCTTGGGAAGCCACTAAAATGATCCTTAGTGTTTCTAGGACAGACCTGTTTAGCCTGAACTTAACCACTAAAAGCAGCCCTGTCTTGTTAGAATTGTGACCCCCAAACCTCAG
>ML682068.1:1135528-1321680 GCA_007922195.1 Podocnemis expansa
ACATGCCTATTGCAGGTGCTTGCACAGTCACGGGAGCTGTGTGAACACTCTTCTGTGCCTGTAACTATCATGACTGCTTGTAGCTACTGTAGCAGTGATTCATTTGTGATTCCAATTTTTGTTGTTGCTTTGCATAGTTGTTGAGGGTATGTCTACACTGCCACCAAACCCCTCTGCCCCCCAATCCACCACAACAAACCCAATACATGGCACTGAGTCTCAGGGCCCTAAGTTCGGGGGTTGCAAAACCCGGTGAAGATCTTGACACCAGAGCAGGAATGTCTACGCTGCTAATTTTAACCTCATAGTTCAAGCTTGAGTCAGTTGACTGGACTCTGAGACTCGGTGCTGCAGGGTTTGTTTGATGTTTATTTTCCCTTTGGTGTGAGACTTAACCTGTGGGCCTGTCTCTTGACTGAGAGTTGCTCTTCCTCACTGTAAATGTGGTTTCTCCAATCTCTCCCCAGAAGACTTTGTGAACAGGGAGAAAAGAGGCAGAACTAGAAGTGCCATCATTTATCAAGAGACTAGCGAGACTAGGCTCATGTATCTGCCTCCGAGCAGATTAGTCATCTAAAAATACTTTATTTTAGGAGACAATTGAGTGGGATCTGACTGCAGCTAACCTAGAAAATCAGGGCTTATGTTTCCAGGCCTCCACAGCTCCACATGAAGTACTCTGTGCGTTGCGGGGGCATGGGGCTGAGAACGGTGCAGTGCAGACAGAGTTATGCTTATTTTTACCACTTCCTTTCTCTCCAATCAGTCTCTCGGGATGATGTGGAGGGCTTGCTGCTGATGGAAGAGGAAGGGCACTTGGATCTCATCAGCTTTCAGGCAACAGACTGTGACATCCCTAGCTTCCTGGAGGACTGCAATAGGGTGAGTGTCTCTTTCCTTCTCCATGCACCACTATCTCTGTGGTGGATAGCAATACCTCAGTGGTCACATAAGACATACAGGTTGATTGGTTTGTGTGGTGTTTGAGGCTTCCCAGCTTGACATCAAGGTCTACACAATCTCTAGTACTAAGTGGTCCCATTTTGCCCCGTTGCAATCTCTTCTTCCTTATTCCCATGAGAAAGTTTGAGTGGCCAGTCAATTGAGGAGTTGAGGTGATCATGCATAGAACTGCCCAGGAGGACATGAAAGGAAATGAGGCTTTTGGCTTTCCTTCTGAATTCTCTACTCTCCTTCTTCCATGGGTGTGGGAGAAGGGGAGTGTTGGCAGGAGACACATCTCTCCCCCAATCCGGGGCCATTGTAGGCTTTGTCAAAGCATGTCATTGACTGGGAAATGCTGTTCTTCTGCAATAGAAGTCACGTAAGTCTGGAAGATGGCGCATAGCTTCTTCTGAACGCATAGAGATGCAAATTAAAAACCCCTCCAGCAGTCTGCTTTTTAGAAAAAGAAACCGTATCTTCTAAAATTTCAGCATGGTTGCAGTTGAAATATTGCTGCCCCTGCCCCCCCCCGAAAGCAGAGTCCCAAAGAGCCTGGCCTTCAGATAGGCAAAGACATGCACGGGGGGAAGTATCTGTTTTTTATTAGCAGTCTATATCTCCTTCCTGCCCCTGGAGACTATCCCCCTCATTCCTTGTTTCAGTTCATGTCTCCTTCCTCCTTCAAACAGCCCCTCTCTCATTCTCTGACCAGTCCTTCCTCCTTGTGGGGCAGCCTTTTTGCAGTGATCCCTTTTTGCTTTGGAAGGCTAGATCCAGCAGCTGGGGTTAGCCTGACTTTCACTCTTGACACTGTGGACTGTTCTGGGCTGATGTTCCGGGTTCAGTTAAAGGATTCACACTCTGATTGTCACAGGCCGCCCCGTCAGCAGTGCGTCTGTAGTAGAGGGAAACAGGATGGCGGTCCATGGGTCTTTGTCTTGTGGGCAAGTCTAAGCTGGTGTCCCCTTCTTTGGATTAGCGTGGCCCAGTGGCCAGAGTCTCTGAAATGGCTCCCCTGTGTCGGGGCAGCACATCTATCAGTCTGATCAACAGCTGGGATGTGGTGGCATCCACTTCTCCCAGGGCTGGCAGTGGCCTTCTGGGGAGCACTGGCAGCATGCTTCCTCTTTGGCCAGCCCCTGGCTGGCTTTTATATCTCTCTTCCCAAGGAGCATGCCTAGCAAATGCAGGGGTGTGTCACTTCTTGAGCCTGCAAAGTGCCTTTAACCCTGCCCTATCAAGGTGAGGCTGATACACCTCATCACACTGATGTGTTCTGATTTGAGGGCCAAACGCTCGTTAAAGCCCTGGCTGCTGTTGGGTCATGCTGTACCTGCAAATGGAGAATTGCATGTCATCGAGGAGAGCATCAGCCAATCACTCTGTGAACTGCAAAGTGATGCTTCAGCAGAGTCCTAAGAGATTTGATTCACAGAATTTCTTTGGAAAGCCAAACTACCCCTATAGTGGACAGCAACAGAGGCCTGATCCTGTCATTGCAACTGCCTGGGTGGAACCTGGTCCCACACAACTCTGAGTGCAGGAGTGGAGAGGTGTGTAATCCTCACTCGACATTAATTTACAGTTCTCCTCCTTCCCCTACAGGCCAAACTTCCACGAGGGATCCACCAGGTGAGACCTCACCTGAAGAACATCGACAATGTGCCTTTGCTGGTTCCCCTCTTTACAGACTGCACCTCAGAGAGTAAGTGACAGCTAGGCCAGGTCTGTTCCACATCAGCTGCCAAGCACCTTCTCCAGATAGTGCTGTGCATCATGAGAGCATGGAGATTGGGAGACCATGCCAAAAACTGGGAGGGGAATTCTGCGTGGATGAGCCTCCACAGCAGTCTTATGTTCTGAGAGCCAGATCCCATTCCCTTCTATACCTGGTCTCCCCTTGCCATCATTTTCAGCAGCAGTTGAACAGAGATGTGCAAGCTACTTAAAATAACTTGTGTATCTCCCTTTAACTTTCTAATGCCTACTCACCTCCGTGTCTCCACTGCGCTGAGCTGAAGAAAAATGCCATCCCTTCAACTCAGTGCTACTCTTCTTATGGGGTTGGCGTTACCAAGTCGAACTCTGGATTGATTGAGCCGGTCTTCACTGATGGCTCAGTGGAACTGGAGAGATCAAATTGATGGGAGCAAATTTGCCACTGTCACTGTAAACTTGGCCCTAGACTCAGTGGGAGTTTAACGATTGACTTGCTCCTCCTGCTGTTGGCATTAACAAGAGTCATGGAAGTGAGCTTCTATAACACTACTGCTCATTACTTAATAGTGAGCGTTAGCAATGTTCAGATGAATTTGGATTATTTAATCTCCCCTGGCAGTGATCATTTGCTTACATGGCTCAGAAGTAGCTGTGTAGAAGTCATTCTCCGTGGCAGGTGGTGTTAGCATCTTGAACATGCTGAACAGTGGGGTATTGCTGCGAAGATCAGAATGGAAGTAGCTTTCATCTTTGGAAAAGGCATGATTTTGTCTCACGGTGGGGTTGTGAGAATTCAACAAGTGAATGTTTGTACTATGTTGTTAATACAGGAAGTGCTTTCATAAACAGTCAGCATTGTGAGCATCTCTGGGTTTCAAGTAAAAATGCCACAAGCTGTGCAAGTGCCAGCAAGAGCCTCTTTATAACCTACCTGTCTTGCTGTTCAAGTCCTGTTTGGGCCTCTTCTGTCCTTGCAAGGCAGAGACTGCTTCCATGCAAGTATCTGTTTTGGAAAGATCACTGTAGGATGTAGCAGATCACTTGGATAGAAGGCCTATGTCTTCAAACAGAATTCTGTGTACGGGCCTCTAGAAAATGCACAAACGCAGAGATTAGCGATTAAAATTATTCAAAGAGTAAAATCAGATAAAACAATTGCATCAGTTCAAGGGCACCAGGTAAACTGTAAGAAAATGATCTTTAGAGGCTGGAGGCAATATTGTTTGATGGTTAGTGGACCACCTGACTGTTACTAGCTTTGTGTGACTTCTCCTCTTAGTGCCTTAGTTCTTTCATCTGTAAAATGGGCATAATTCTCCTTGTGAGGGTGGGTGAAGTGACTGAGGGCTGATCTATCTACACTGTACAGTTGAGTTGGCATAAGGCAACTTACACTGACCTAATTATCTTAGGGTCCATACTATAGCCTTGCTTCTTCAGATGAGTGCCCTACTATGCTGGCTTAGTAACTCCACATCTGTGAGAGGCACAGGGCTCCTGTCAGTATAGTTAGGGCAACGCCCATCAGCTGTTGGCTGTCTTGAAGGCCATTAAATTGACTAGAGTGCCCAGCTCCCAGCAGAGAGCGAGGGGGAGTGAGGGCAGCAAAAAAGTACCAGCTGGCTTCCCTCCACTTCTGGTAGGGAACTGTGGGGTGGGCGTAGAACAGAAAGGCCCAGGCAGCCTTCCTCTGCTCCCCATGATCACAGGGAGGGGCAGTCCACCAGGAAATGCCAGCAGAACTGGGAGATTGGCCTCTCGACTGCCCACATTGCCCCTCATAGGTCAGTGGATGCACTCCTGGTGAGGGCGCGCACCTCCAACACAAGGCGAGTAATTAACATGGATGTTTCCAGTAGTTGAGCCCTCTGCCTTGCATGAAAGTCACTGTTTAAGTGGAAAATCTTAATATTTTCCAGACATTTTTTTAACAAGACCTTTGTACTCTGCAACCAAATCCATGTTAGTTGCACACTAAATGAACAGGGACACTGGCCCCAGGCAAGAGAGGCAAAGGTTCAAATGGCACTGGATCTGCTCCAGCCCCCCCCCCCCCCCCACAAGTGGATAGGTCCACAAGAGCTATTTCCTTCCACGGGCATGGGCTAAGTAAAGATTGGGTTGCTTGCCCCAGTCATGATCTGGCTAGAACATTTAGTGAAGGAAGAAGATTTTTTGCCTATTTTCTGTTGGAGATTAGCTCATAGAGCATCCTGTTGGGGGAGAACAGTAAGGGTGATGAGGTGGACAGTTAAAATAAGGTTTCTGAGGTTTGTTTTGCAGGGTCTGTTCCTGATGTTAGTTTTTAATTCATCAGGGGGTTGCTAGTAAATGTGAAGGGCAATATCATTTGATCTTAAATCATATATTTTAAAGGTCAGAAAGCTGAGGGGCTTAGTCTTATTCTGTGAGGGACTGCCATTCCAATGAGCAGTCTTGAGGTACATTGATCCAGTCACCTTTAATATGCCTAACTGTTTGTTTGTCTCCAGAAATGAAAATGAGTAGTGGGAGAGAGATTTAAAATGCCACTGTTCCAGCGTGTGTACATCCAAGGCCCTGACTCTCTGTTGTTTCTCTTGCAGCCATGTGTGAGATGATCAAAATCATGCAGGAAAATGGAGAAGTGACCTGCTGTCTGGGGAGCTCTGCCAACCTGCGGAATAGCTGCCTCTTTCTGCAGAGTGACATCAGGTGAGAAAGAGAGAGTGTGTGAGGAAATAGTGGCTCGCACTGCTTACAGTCGGCATAGTCCATTAGCACCAGCCATTTTTTTTTTTTTCTGTGAGAAGTTTTTGAAACCACCTATCTTTGGGTGGGGTGATTTTGCTAACGATAGATACTAATGAACTTAGTTCCAAAGGAGTAGCCATGTTAATCTAGTCCAGCAAAACAAGCAAGGAATCTGGTGGCACTTTTAAAAGACTAACATATTTATTTATTGCATGAGGTTTTGTGGGAGAAAATCTTGCTTTGTCAGACACTTGAAGATGGGGGAACTTAGAGAATGGGAGATCAATAAATGCAGGCCAGTGCAAGTCATAGGATCAGGTCAGACTGTTACAGCAGATCAAAGCAGTTGAATTTTCTTCTGTTTGCTGTACAGGATGCTGATCAGGTCGTTTCTTAGTTTCTGTGAGAGTATTGAATACAGATGTTTGGAGTGGAAATCAATTGTAGACAGAGGCCAGGATGGTTCAGAGGTGATGAGTGATTGCAGGTGACCACACAAGACACGATCCAAGAGCCCAATTTTGAGAGAGCTGTGTGTGCACCTCTTGCAAACCAGGGCCTTTGGGTTGGACTCCCAGCACTGAGGCACCTACAGTCCTTAGTCACTTCTGAAAATTTTGGTGTGAATTGAAAGCCAATGGGACTTGTGCTCTTAAATCCATTGGGCACTTTTGAAACTCTTCCCCCAGAGAGACATAGGTGATGCATCTACCTTGTGTAGTGTGTGAATATAAGTGTTGTGTACATGATTTTTGTGCACACACTGGTCTCTCTCCGTGTGGTGATGCCTTTCCCTAACAGTCCACCATTGTCTGTGCAGTATAGCGCTGGACCCCCTCTACCCATCCCGCTGTTCCTGGGAGACATTTGGCTATGCCACAAGCACTAACATGACACATGTCACAGATGACCTTACACCCCTGCAGCTCTCAGGGCAGCTGAACAGTTTGCCCTGTTCTTTATCCTTCCACCAGGAAGAAATCATCAGCATCATCCGACTTATAGAGCAGGTGAGTCTGTTATGCTTCTTTTTTGGTTCGCCAAAGGTCAGTCTGTCCAGCTGAGATCACAGCCCAACTGGAAAGGTCTCTAGTCTTACTTTGTTTCATGAAGAGCAAAGCAAGAGTCCTGTGTGGCTATTTCAGCAGTGGTGAGGCCTCCATTCAACCTCAGAACTATATCCATGGCATTTTCTGCTGGTGCCCAGCTGCCCTTTGCTTGGCCAGCATTGAGAAGATTCTACCCTACCTGACTTTTCCCATTCTAGAGCGGCATGTCAGACATGGGAGAGCCAAGCAGTTTGTAGGAGAATGCCCCAGGAAATAGTCTGGGGTCTATGGGGAGAGCTTGGAGTGACTCCCTGAGGAGTGTACAAGCTGTGCTACTCAAAGGGGCAGCATGACAACAGGAGGAAGGAGAGCATTATGGTACCCGGATCCTGTTTTCAGTAAAATGGGCAAAGAACACGCCTGTGGAGAGCCTTTACTGCAGAGTTAGTATTAAATCTGGAAAGCCAAGATGTTTGCAGTGGTTCAGTATCAGCCTTAATTCTTCACCTTCACCTCACCATTCTCTGGAGTTGGCCTGGAGACCCTCTGTCAATCTCTCTCCCTTGTCTCACATCAAGTTTAAGTCCTCTCCTCTCCCACCCTCCCCATATGGGTCAGAGCCTCTGCCTCAGCCACCCAGAATATCTCCTGGGTGGTTGTCACTGGTGGATGTTTCATGCCAAGTGAATATAAATGCTCCTTAGAGGTACCCTCCTGGTGATTGCCCAGTGGCAGCTTGTGCTTCCTTGCAGGCCAGGCATGCAACGTTCGGGATCCGCAAGTGCTTCCTCTTCTTGCTGCAGTGCCAGCTGACTCTGGTGGTCATTCAGGTGAGAGTTGTTAACATGGAGGAGGAGAACAGGTGTCTAGGAGTATGTAACTCAATGGGATGGGTCAACCCTGGAGGGGAGGAGTCTAGCATTCTCCAGAGTTTATATATCTCCTATCCTGTGTGTCCAATACGCTTGTTTCAGTTACACACAATGCTGATGGAACATAATCTTCTTAATGAACACTGACGAGGGCAGCTGTTGGGCTAACCATGGTAGGACTCTGTAGTTGCATTCTGGCCTAGATGGCCCCTCTGCTGTAGAGACACTTTTCACTAACCTTCTGCAAGAAAGCACTTTGGCCACCTCTTCCCCTTTTTTTGTAGCCTGGGGACTTGGGTAGGAATTTCTGTTCCTGGAGAAGGCTATCTCCAGCCTCTGCCACCACACAGCCCAGCATAGCCAGCTGGGCTTTGCAGCACATCTCCAGAGCAATCCAGGTTTTCTCATATCAGCCTGTCTATGTGTTGGCTAGAGCCTGGGTCAAGGGGAAGGTGAGGGTCTGGTTGCTCTCCCAGTCCTATTGTTGATCATGCCTTTCCTTGTGTGGATTCTTTGTTCAGTTCCTGTCCTGCCTGGTGCAGTTGCCGCCCGTTCTGAGCACCACAGACATACTGTGGCTCTCCTGTTTCTGCTACCCGCTGCTAAGGTGAGTTTAGGGCATGCCCTTGGCTCCATTTTCCTTTGCTGTGGTAGGTGGCCAGTCACTCATCCTGATTTTGCCCTCTATAAAATGGGGCTAACATCTGCCCATGCCTCTTAGGGACATTGCAAGCATTAACTAATGTCTACAAGGCACTGTGACCTCCTTGGCCTAAAGGGCCTCTGGAAACGTTGCAGGATCATTAAGACTTGTGCATGGCTTGGCTTCAGTAGCCCTGGCTTTTGTTGTGGAGCCGTTGTCTCAGGTTTCCCAGGTGTTCAGGTCAACCTGATATCATATGTGAAAGCTCCAAACTGCCTTGTCCACCCCAGGATTTCCTGTGTGGTAGCGATGACTGTTAATGAATTCCTGGTAAGGGTGTGCCTTTCCTCTAGTGAGGCTGCATGCAGAATGCAGAGGTGCTCATCTTGTGGAGCTGGAGCTGCATTGAGAGCTGGGGGATCAGAAGGCTGCAGAGAGCTTTCTTGGTGGTACAGTGGGAGGTTCAGCATCAGTCATTGGGGTGTATGGTCACATGTTAGTATGACAGCATGAGGTCAGGAAATCATGGTGTGGCTGGCTGGTACGTGTCTGATTCTGTAGAGACAAGTGATGGTCTGGCAGGGGTGGACTGGATGGTCTAAGGGGTCTGTTATCCACCTCTGACATCAGTCACCCATTAAATACGCCCCCTCTCGCCTCCTGCACTCCTCGGTAGTGCAAAGTGATAATAGATGTTTCTCCTTCCTTCTCTTGCTTCTGTGAGCTGGGGGACAAGAGTGTGTGATTGCTCTTTATTCCCCCAAGTTCTTCTCTTGGCTGATAGCCAGGGAGATTTTGTCTCTTCCTGCTTGCCTCAGCTTCCCCACTGGCTGGGAATGTTGGAGCTGCTTGGGCAGAGGCAGAGGGGCAGTAGTTGACATATCCCTGCTCAAGTACCCACAGTCAGTGACCAGGAGGTTTGTTTAAACCTTGCTATTTGACTTGTCCAGTTCCTGAATTTCTTCAGGCAAAAATAGTAGTGGATTTGTCGGAGCACTTTGAGTTTTGCAAATCAAGTGATACCACAGGAATGGACTTTGCAGGGCTGGGGCCCTGGCTGTCAGTGCTAATGCTAAAGGCAGGCAGCTTTACTTCTTGTTGAGTTCAAATGTTAGGGCTGCTCTTCTGCATGACATAGTGTGTGGTTGGAGACCCCATTGGGACTAACCTCTGTCTGTTTCCCCAGTGTCTCTCTTCTGGGCAAGCCCCCCCACAGCTCCATCATGTCCATGGCAACTGGGAAAAATTTAACCTCCATTCCTAAAAAGGTAGGAAGCATGTTGGATGGGAACAAACTGCACATCCCACCTGAGGTCAGAAGTTATCTGGGGGGGGGAATCATGGAGGCTCTTTGCTGAGGATGTGCTTTCCAGCTACCCAGTTGCAGGTTCTACCCTGCTGATGTCCATTGCCGTCCTTTGATGGCGACAGGATGAAGGGGAGACATGGCAGCCAGTGTCCCAGGTAGGGCTGCCGTTGTCTTGGCTAGGGTCTGGCAGTGCTGCTGGGGCAGGGAGAAGGAGACCTGTTCTGGTGAAGCATATCTCAGGAGTCAGGGAGACAGTGTAGAGATCCAGGAGGAAAGGCTAAAATGAAGTAAATGCCTCTGATTCCAGGCCATTCTCTCAAGTGACTGGCTTACACTGTCCACTGTTTGCAGACTCAGCATTATTTCCTGCTTTGCTTCCTGCTGAAATTCAGCCTGACCATCTGCTCCTGCCTTGTCTGCTTCGGGTTCACACTGCACGAGTCCTGCCAAGGGATGAACGCCACAAGCCTCAACCTTAGCGCCTGCTCCTCCATCATGCTGCACAGGTGAGGAACAGACCCTGACACATCACGTGCCTCCCCTTGCTGTCCTCCATCCTCCTCCAACTCCCTGCATTCCCTGTGCTCCAGCTTTGTTTTTCTCTGGGCTGCTTCCCTTCTGTTTCTCATGGATCCACTTTGCTGGAGCAGCCTCCCGCATAGCGCACATCAAGCCCTCTTCTTCCAAAGAGCCCCTAAATCCCACCAGGTTCTGACTGTAATGAACAGATGCTATTGTGTTGCTGTCACTGGAACCCAAACTGCAAGCTCTCTGTGATAGTGCCTGTCAGCATGTTTTACCTGCCATGTGGCCTGATGGAGGCAGAAGTTAAATCCTGCTATTGCAGTGTGGTCCCAGGCTTCTTGCCTTTGCTTTCCAGAACTCCCAGTTCTCCACATGGGAAGGAGGCATGGGTCTTCAGGGCTCCTCGTGCCCTACACTGGGAAGGGGCTCTCTCTTACCTTTCCCCCAGGGCTCCAGGAGGGAAAGCCCGGCCTTGTAGCTCTACTTGGTGAGCTGAGGCATTCTGGATCATTAAGCACACTGACATCTTTGAGTTGTGTCCTGTGCAATTAAGCGATGAACAATTTAATTTCCTAGCAATGCCGACGGTGCCCCTGACTGGTTTGGAAAGTTTTCCAATGCTCTCCTCTTAGCACAGAAGCTGACAGCTGGTCTGATTGTTTTGCACACTGGTAAGTTCCTATTTCCAGAGGGCCTGGGGGTTTTGAATATGGGGGTATACGCTTCCTGAGCTTTTATTAACAGGAGTGTTGTAAGCAAGGCATGAGACATAATTCTTTCACTCTACTCTGCACTGATTGGGCCTCAGCTGGAGTATTCTGTCCAGTTCTGGACACCACACCTCAGGAAAGATGTGGACAGATTAGGAAAGTCCAAAGGAGAAAAACAAAAATGATTAAAGGTCAAGAAAATATGACCCGTGAAGAAAGACTGAAAAAATTGGGCTTGTTTTGTCTGGCAAAGAGAAGATGGGGGGAGAAGGGGATGGGGACATGGGCATGGACATAATTTTCAAGTATATAAAAAGTCATTACAGAGAGGAGGGAGAATAATTGTTCTCCTTAACCTCTGAGGATGGGGCAAGAAATAATGGGCATAAATTGCAGCAAGAGAGTTTTAGGTTGGACATTGACAGTTAGGATGTTTTCCCTAGAGTAGTTAAACGCTGGAAGAAGTTGCTTAGGGAAACATTGGGATCTCTTTCATCGTAAGTTTTTAAGAGCAGGTCAGAAGAACACCTGCCAGGAATGGTCTGGTTATTACACAGCCCTGGCTTGAGTGCAGGGACTGAACTTGATGACCTCTTGAGGTCCCACAATTCACTTTCAGCCTCCTTCCCAGCTCCTGAGATGGCTGTAAGCCCATCTGAGTGTTGAAAGCTAGCATCTTGCCAGCAGCCCAAAAGCTGCATCTAATCTGAATGAATTAGCACAGATTGCCTCTATCTTCTTTAAGGGCCCATGGACACAACAGGCTGCAGGACACGGTGCTACATCTTGAGCCAGGCATTCTTGCAGCTCAATATTGGAAAGAGCATTGCATGGTGGGGCCTGTAATATCTTTGGGCCTCACATCTGTGTCAAGAGAAAGGCAGTGAGCATTGTGGAGCTGTTCTTTGGGGAGCCCTGCTTAAAGTGTGTGACATTAACATGCTGTTGAGATGTACAGTCAGGATAATGCAAGAATGCAAATGGGGATTGCTCCAAGTGAAGCAGCCTTTACTGGGCAGGATTTACAAATGCTGTAATTGCTGAGTCTGGAAAACTGAGTCCCAAAACACTACACCCTAAAAAGTTCTGTGTCTAGTGAAATGTCTGACTGTTGGGCTGTGGATTGCCCCTGAAGAAGACCTAGAGTTAAACTGGAGAGCCCTCAATGTACACAGGCCTCTCCCACTTCTTTTGCTTACATGTTCTGCGCTGACCCCTTTGCCTTTGGGGCCCACTCTGGATCTTGCATATTAGCGGTGCAGTGCCATCCTCTGGTTAGAGCCCTGGTTAGTTGGGAGAATTTTCCCGTCCTAGGACTGATTCTGCTGCACGGAGTGGCCTTGGGCAAGTCTTCACCTCTCTTTCTCCACCAGTAAAACATGGGTATCTGCTGTCGGTCTTGCACTGTAGTCAGGCTGGGAAGTGCCTCAAAATCCTTGGCTGAAGGGCGGGATGGAGGGCATCAGATGAATAGAGCTTCAGTTCAGGCTAAAGGCAAAGCCCTTCTCCTTGTCTGTCTGCAGGGATAACTAAACCCAGGTCCATCTCTCTCCTCAGTGTTTATATCCATCACCCATGTCCATCGCACCAAGCCGCTGTGGAAGAAAAGCCCTTTCACTAACAGATGGTGGACCCTCACTGTGGGCATTGTGTGAGTACCATCAGGCGCTGAATGACACAGGAGGAAGCTGGGGCTGTCATTGCAGACTCCAAGTAGGGCAGAGAGTCCTTAGCTCAGCTCTAGACACACATCTGAGCCCTGTCTGTACAGAGACGCCTATGAGACCACTAAACCTGTTGGGGGACATGTTCAGCAGAGCCGGATCCAGCCATAGCCCAGTTTGATTCTCTCAGCAGAGGGGCATAAGTCTTGCAGAACACTGCAGGAACTGGTCCCAGGAGGCGTGCAGGCATATCTTAACCTTGTTGTCCTCACTCATTCTTGTTGCATTAGGTTGTTGGGTCAGGTGATGCAGACAGCTCTGGATCTAACACTGTGGACAAACGACGACACCCCGTTAACCTTTAGCGATGTGCACATCTCCCTGGTCTCTTGGCTCTTGGGTTTCCACTCCCTCATCCTCGTGGTGATTGTCAACGAAGCTGTCAAGCTCCATGAAATCCGGTAGGGAATGGGGGTGGGAGGGGAGCTCAGCATCCTGTTCAGCCCCAGCTCCTGGCCCGGTCTTGGGCTGAGATGATGCAAATGAAACAGGATGGAGGATAACATGCGGTGTGTTGTAATGTCATTACATAAGCAGAGTGACTGCAGCCTGAGCTCTGGACATGTAACTGTCCCATTCTCCAGGCTGGGTTGCTGTGAACTGCAGGACTTGTCCCTCTGCCCTGACACTGCTCTCTCTTTCTGCCCTCTCCAGCGTGCGGGTCCGTTACCAAAAGAGGCAGAAGCTGCAGTTTGAAACCAAACTGGGGATGAATTCTCCATTTTAAGCCCCACCAGCAGGAGTCCTGTGGAGACACCGTGTGGGGCAAGGGATGCGTGCTCCAATCCCTGCACAGGCTTGACTTGCAGCAAGAGCGACAGCACCAGAGGCTTCCCTCCAACACACGGGCCTGACAGGGCTCCTCGCCCACAGCAGAGCCGTAGGGAGAAGCCACTGCCATGTTGATGCCCAGGATCCCTGGAGCAGATTTGAGGCCCCTTGCCCCATTGGGGCACTCAAGGAAGTGGGAAGCTCTGGTCTCCTGCAGGCTGCTTGTCCTATTTATTTATTTTTAGTACCACAAGGACATTGAATTGAAGCAATTTCCCCTTGCCGACTTTTCCTCTCGGATCAGCTGTGCTGGAGAAGATCAGGGCCCTGACATGGCTGTTGGGAGTGGGAGAGGTTGTCAGGAGGAATGCAGGGCTGCTGGGATAAGAATTCCCCATTGAAAAACCTCTTTCTGCCATTTTGCCTTTTCGTTAAAGGATTTTGGTTCCTGTGTGTGACCTCCCCTCCTCCCATTTTGGCCACCCTTCCCTGCCCTCTTGTGGGTCGGAGCCCCTAGTCTCCTGCATGTTTCTCTGGCTTCAATGTCAGGGCTGCCCCTCTAGTGGATGGCAGGCACACCCTGCAGCATGGCTGGAGGGTGGCGTGGTCTGAATGAGCACTGCAGGGGTCCAAACAGTGGGGGTGGAGGCAGGTCTTCAAGGAGAATGTTTAGCTGAATCTCATGATGGAGTTAGTCCTTCCCCAGGGCTCTACCTGCTTGACAGTGACGAGCAGTCTTTGTGGACAAAGCCCGAGTGGTCCACCTTCCATGATCATCTCAGCCTGGCCAGGTCTTGCGTGTCAGCAATTGTAAAAGCCCCAATGCAGATGAGGTCTGGGGATGCAGAAGCCACCTCTGCATGGAGCTGGTGTTGGCTGTGGAATGGAAGGCCCGGTTTAACAGACCACGCCCAGTGCTGATATTGAGCCAGCGATGGAATTTATTCCTTTTCAGGCTTGGAGAACAGATCAAGTCAGGCAAATCTTGGCTCCATCTGTGCTTCCATAGTAACTCTACAAAACACAGATGTCACCTGGGGCCTTGAGCAGCCAGAGTCGCTGTTAATCACTTTCTGACAGACGGGAAGGGTTGAGGACCCCAAGCCAGTTCCCTGTTGCTCCACCTTCTCTGCCTTATGCTTGCATGAGAGCAGTAACAAGGCCAAGGACCATCCACAATGTTCGACTCTAAGCAACAGCCTCAAAATCCCAGATAGGTACTGGGGGCAGGGGAGGGTATGTGCCTGGGTGTCCCTGAATAAATACACCAGAATAGCTAGGCAATGGTTTTGTGAACAGGAGGGTGGGGTGAGGTGGGCTTCTGCTCTGGTACTTGTCAGTTTGTCACTGACAGTGTGAATCTGGTCAGCTAGAGTAAGTGAGGAAGGCTCTGCCTTTCCAATATAGTCTCACCTTTGGCTGTGTTGGGAAATGGTCCCATGTTTGCTTCATTAACTGGTAAGTGTGATTCAGTGTCTAGTGTAGACAGGCACAAAGCATGCCTTTAAAATGTAATGCTGGTTGTGGGGACTCTTAGGGGTCACATTTGTATGAACACAACTGTACTTGTCCAGATTAAGGGCAGAATCATGTTTAACCGCCTGTTAGTTAAAACATGCTGGTTGACACATTCACTCAGTGTGGCCACGTCCTACAGGAGGCAGGTGGAGGAATCCAGCTTTGAGTACTTTAGCTCAGAGCACGACCCTTTTTAAAGCTTTTTGGTCTGCAAAGCTGGCAGGATGGCACCGAAAAACAACTTGAGGGGCTGGGAACTCTGAGCAGTGGCTGTTAGGTAAATCATGGTTGTGTTCTGTGTGGTTCTAGGCTGACGTGACTATGTAGAACCAGCCCCTTCATACTCAGGAGCTGGTGCTCTGCTTGTAGCCAGTCGCACCTGCTTGAACTATTCTATTATTTCACTCCTTTTAGGCCTGCAGGGCTGACTTAGCACAGGGGGAGAGAGTCAGATACTGCCCTGGCTCATGCACTTTAAGTAAATTCCAGTTGCAAAATTGGTGATGCCTGAGACAGCAAGAACCCAGCTTGACTGTCAGATCTCAGGATGAATTTGCAGGGTTGGCAGATGGGAAACAACTCTCTCTACTTCCAAGCTGAGCTGATTTGAACAGGGCCAGGCATAGAGCCTCCTGCTGCTGTGCTCACAAAGTCACACAGCTCTCTTCTCAGGGATCTGAGATCTTAGCTTGTTTTGCTTCCACTGAAGTTGTGTGTGATTTTTAAAGGCAGCAACTGCCAAAGCTCAGAGCTGGCCTGTCCCTCTTCTAGAGGGGACCTGTCCTGTAAATTCCTTCTCTGTGATCATGACTCTGAAAATACTCGTATTCCTTCTTACTGCTCCCCTCTCCTGCTAGTCTCAGATGGAGCCAAAATGTTAGAATTGAGCACTATCTCTGTACCGTCCTCCTCATCTCACTCCCTCCCCCCCACTTAGCCAGCCAGGGTTTCAGAAAGGCATGGATGCATGGCTTTGGAAATGAGTCTCCTACATTGAAATGTTTTTAAACGGTGTATATTTTATATTGAAAATTCAAAATTTTTGGATGTATAAAAAAATTTTGATTTGTATTAAAACTTGTAAATTGTATAAAAAAACCACACACCCCTGATGTATGAATGGCAATAAATGATTGTCTTTGATACTGTGCATCAGTGCAAGGAAACTTGTGTTCCATTGGCTGAGTGGACACTATTGAGAACTTCCCAGCTCTGGTAGGGAGACCTGCTCCAGAGCTCGGTCCCTTCGGAGAAGCTGGTTCATCTTTGTTGGGCAAGGCAGTGTGATCGGAGGAGCTTGGCCCTCCTGTGTTCGGTGTCTGCCACTGACTTGCTGCTTGCTCTTGGCTAGATCACTGTGTGTGCACATCCATTCTGCAGAGTAACTGTGTACTTGCCTAGCACTTCTCATTTTACAGAATCCCAGAGCACCGTTCCAGCTACCACTGCAGTAAACCAGTTATTCTAGCAGTGAGCAAGAGTCACCTGTGGGCCAGGTGGGTTTTCAGTTGTGTTGGGAGGCTTAGTTAATGTCTAGGCCCTTTGGTCCTGAAGAAAGGTGGTAGAAAAGACTAGTTTTACTGTTGGAGTCAAAAGGGAGAGGGTGAAAGAGACTAGACAGAGCTGAGTCAAGTTTGAGACCAAGCAGGGTTGGGCTTGACCCACTGGCTGTTTACTGCTCAGGAAGACACATCAACATCCAACACCATCACATTGCTGCAAAGTGCATTAGGGAGGATGTTTTTTCTTACTTTGAAAATGTAGATAGCCATGGCCCACAGCTGATGTGACTTGTTTCCAGTTACATGTTGAGTCAGCATTAGATGCTGGAATAGATGCCAGGAGTGCTAGCTTCCAGCCCCCTACGTCAGTCACTTCATGTCTGAACTCCCTATAGTGGTAACGCAGGAGTGGAGCTAAGATTTGGCCTCAAGTCAATGGTGACACACACAGTCATTTCAAGGGCCGTGTTGTGTCATGGGTTGCACCCTCAGAGAGAGAGCAAGTGGGTAACAATATTAACAGGAAAGAAACACCTGAGTCAATTAGGCAGAACTACCAAAGGGGGAAAAGAGCCCCATTGTTTAATAGAATTAAACCTTAATTGATGTTAGTGGAAAACAAAATGCATGATTAACACAAATGGTCCAGATGGTTTAAAATCTGTCAGTCTGGTGCTTACGTGTAGTGCTCTCTTTTCCCCGCACTCCCTGGCTGCAAAGAATGGGGCAGTTAGACTTGGTCATGCCTGTACAACATAATTTACACAACTTACAGTATCTTTAAAATAAAGATCTAGAACTTTAAAAATAAGCATTCCTCTGAGAAAAAACAAGCCTGTAATTCTTTTACTGACTGTGAGCATGGCACTCTGCTGCCCCTCAGTAATGCAGCTCTAGCCCAGTGTCATTGTTTCACCATATCCCTGGACAACACTTTGAAATCTGGTTAGTAAATATATAATAAATCCCATTTAAAATATATACATTTGTCTTAAAAAAAATTTACAGTTTATCAACATCAAAGAAGTTGGACTAATACCAAGTCAACTCACATGACATTCAAACCCCTTTTTAAAGGTTTCTTTAAACCTTTTTTGTAAAGTGCCACGGGTCGCTCTTGCCATCTCATCCATAGTTGTTTTTCAGGCAACACTATGTATAAAGTACAAAGACACTTGATTAGTTGGGGCCAAGATATGTCAGCTTCAACTCTCCAACCAGACCTCACTGACTGACAGGGTTTGTTTTGTTTTGTTTTGACATAGAAATCAAGTTGGCAAGAATTCCCTCTCCTGCCAGTAGGGGCATGGTACAGACAGTTACCACAGCAATGAGTAACTCGCTAAGAAATACAAGAAGGGGAGGGGCTGCTCCCTGTTTAGCACCAGGGGAGTTGATGCCAGACAGTCTAATACTTTGAGGTGCAGATTTCCATGGGGACGAGAAAGGTGGCTACTGCCTCAAGCACCGTCACAATTTAGTTTTAACTGTAATTTTTAAAAGTTAGATTTGTTTGGCTATTTTTGCAATAAATGGCCCCTTAGTACAAAATGTGCAACTTTTCCCTTTTATTGCTTGGGGTTGTTCACTAGCTTGGGTGTTTCAGGTCTTCCCCTTCAGATCCATCAAGCAAAAATTGTCCCTTAAAGCAATCCCAGTACAGCTGCTGCTAGGAGTGAAAGAATCAAGGCTGCCGTCCCTTGGTTTAAGCCCTGCGGATGTGGTTGAGTTCAGCATCTATTTACTGTAGCTGTCAGGCTGCTAAAGCTAATGTAGTGGAGTGAGGTTATTTCTAGCTCCATTCTCCTAGAAGCTGCTCAGTATTTAGGAGGGTTTAAGAAGCATCTTCACAGATCCCTAAATGCTGCTAACATTTTTAAAAAAACCTTTGCTTCCAGGTCAACTTTGAGTCTCGTTTCAGGTCCATCTCCCTGCTTGGAGTTGGGCTGGAGGGGGCACTTGGAAAGAGGAACACGTTTGCTGAGAAGACAATCATCGCTTCCTGCCTAACTGGCTGGATTGACAATGCTGCCGCTGGCACAGCCCCTTACAATCAGAGCCAGCAGAGGGCAGCCTCAGCTGTTGTGACCTCCCAGCACATGCTCTTCCCAGCCTTCAGCGAGGACCGAGGGTAGGGTCAGGTAGATCTTAGTTCCTGACAAAGCTGCTGTTGAAGTGTCAAGCCTGTTTGCTCCTTGATGGGGTACAGACCGTGCCAGTTGCTGTCCCAGGGCAGCTCTGAGGGCCCTACTGTGGCGATTTAGATCCACTTGGATTTCACGCTGCCATACACTGATGTGTTCCAAAAGCACCAAATAAAGCAGGACGGTTTCTTCTCACAGAGGGAGCTGCCAAGCTGCAACAAGTCCTGTTTTATTTCACTGGCTGTCAGGCTCTGCTGGGGCTGTGTATTAAGTGCTTGGCTCCACTGTGCCTACCCCAGCAGGTCCTCTCTCCCAACATGTTGTTGGCAAGATTTAAATAAGAAGTGGCAGGACTCAGTACTGGGGTAGTAAAGAAAAGTCCCTTGAGGAAGGTGATATGAGAGTCTCAGCAGCCACTGGAGCCAAGGCAGGATGGCCGACATCAGCCGTGAGAGGGGGGTCAGGCTGGAGTGTCAGTTACTGCACTCTGTCAGTAAACCCTCCATTGCCATCAGGCCTGGAATGGCCAAATCCTGCAGGTGGAAATGGTGCAGCTGCCACTTACTTGTGCTTGTCTCCTGTGGATGCAAAGGGTCATGCTGGAAATTCCCTAGGGCTTGTTGGGACCTTCAGCAACTTACTCCAGGGAGTTGAGACTGCACTGTTGGAACGCGCTGGGTCTCCAGTTTGTGCATTGTTGGGATGGCCCAAGTGGGCCAGGAGAGGTGACGGATGGCCATGCTCCCAGCCACCAAGTGAAGGAAAGGGAAGGATCAAAGCAGCTGTAGCCATCCCTGGGCACAGTTCAGGGCTGCCCCCTTTCAGAACAGGCATCAGCACAGCACCAGGGGGCCAAGTCTCAGTCCAACATGGCATCCAGCTGGTCAGCCAGGTCATCAAACATGTTGCTGATGTCTTCCAGGATGTTTTTAGCAGAGTGCGTAGCCCTGTCGTAGCTAAGAGGGAAAGAAAGAAGAGGGATGAATAATGCTGTGTGACAAATGAAGGCCTCGGCAGGTATGAGAAGCAGCACCAGGGAACCCACTGCCTTCCCCAAACCGTGGGGTAGGTGGAACCTAACCACTCTTTAAACCTTGTTGTTCGGGGACATGCTGAGCACCCATGGGCCCCTCCAGGCAAGGGGACCATGTTCTAACAGGGCCAGGAGGGGGGGGGTAGATGGACCCTTGAGGGTCCAGCAGTGGCGGAGGCTTAGCGGGAGGCCGATCCAAGTGTTCCCAGGCACTCTGAGGAACACACATCTGAGGCTAATTTATCCCTCAGCCCTGTTGTTGCGGGATCCAGCCACAGTCTCCCCCACAGGCCGCATCAGCTACTGCCAGAGCCGCTCCCTCACCTGTTGGACTCCTCAGCTGTTATTTTTTTCTCAGCAGCCTGCAGCGCAGCAGCCAGGGAGGAGTTGGTCTGTTCCAGTCTCTGCTGTGCCAGGGCTACAGAGGGCGTGGCACTGAAAGGCTTCCTAGAAACAGGCATTCCCCCATTCAAGGCTGCCTTGCTGCCACTCTCCAGCTTCGACGGGCAGGCACCAGCAGTGGACCCTACCAGCTCTGGTGCCATCTCAGCAGTTGCCCAAGGGGCAATGGTGTTCCGGGAGGGCTGCAGGACTTGCTGATAGATCGTTTTTGGCCCTGAAAATACCAGCTTCGTAGAAGCAACAGATGTGTGCTTGGCCGAGGCATCTGGAAGGGAACAAGTAAAACCTAGCTTCAGTCATGGCCCCATGTAGCGTGCATTCCCTTTAGCAGACTGCTGCTGCCTGGCTCGGGGAGAGAAGACGCCCAGCTGGCCAGGACAAACCCTGTCCCACACCACCTCCGCCTGCATAACAGTGGGCAGGAAGGGATGTAGCCGACAGCTGCCCTACCCCAGCTCATCCCCCTCCAGGAGCAGCTGGTTAGTTAGAATCATAGGGTTGGAAGGGACAGGTCACAGGTCATCTAGTCCAACACTCAGCATGAACCATACGTTGCAGGTACCTGGCCCTACAGTTGAGGTCCTCAGGACAACAGCTCCTCCGTGCAGCTCCATGGGGCTGGGTGATTTCAGAGAGACTGGAGGCTTTTTGATCCCCTTCTCCAGAGACAGGATGCTCTTCTCTATCTCGGCGATTCTGAATTCCACACTGTCATCATCAAAAACATCTCCAGCACCCCCGGTCTGTGGCGCCAAGTCTACGATGCTCACGGCTTGGGCCTGCGCATATTGTGGTGGGGGACTCGCGAGAGGCTGGCTGTGGCCAGCCAAGCTGAACGTCTTGAGCAGAGTCTGGAGCGGCTCCCTCTCCTTGTACCGAGGCCTGCGCTTCACCGTGTCAGACTCGGTGAGGTTGAATTCCAGCACTTCCACTGGGGCTGCCCCTGGCTCCTTCGCAGCCACAGAGCAAGGAGGCCCCTCACTGGAAACAGTCAGAGAGGTGGACTCGACCTCCAGTGTGGTAGCATCTGCCTTGTGTTGCCCACTAGGCTTCGGCCGCTGTTTGATGGTTAAGTTGCCTTCTTCTGCAAACGGGATGCACTCGCTGGAGCTGTTCTGAGAGGATGATGCTGAGATCCTACACTCCTCTGGGCCAGGGCTCAGCTCCTCCTCCGTGTCAGACTGGACGTCCTCCAACCTGTTTTGCAAGGCCTCTGTCGCGGTGACACTGGGTTCACTGAACGTGCGGCGGCGGGGCCTGTTGATCTCAAAGGTGTTACTCTCGTTATCTAAGAGCCTGGTGCCACAGGAGCCTTCAGAGATATTGGCTTCACAGGGCTCGGCATCTGGACCTTGTCCAGGAACCAGGTTGTGATCTGGATTTGAGGGTTTTTGTAACAGAAGAGGCTTTGGTGGACTCCCACCTATGGTGGACACCTCGAGTGTTGCAGCTGTGCTCCTCATTGTTTGGCTGCTCTCTGCATCGCTGGTGCCCAGCCATGGTGAAGGAGCTGCATTCTCTGACTCCCAGGCACCATCTGGCCTTCTCTCTGATTCTGGACCCTGCTCATGCTCTGTCTCCACACCCGAGGCACTGGAGACAGAGCTTAGGCGTTTGGGCGGGGGAGGCGGAGGACCCTTCCTCTTTGCCCGGATGGCAAAGGACTGGCTCCGACTAACCTTTGTGTCTGACTGCAGATAGGCGCGTGGGACTTGGCTTCGCCCCGGGCGCCTGGTGAGGGTGGCGTAGGACCCCAAGGTGCTCGTGGGTACTTCTTCCTTCTCATGCTCACCGTCTGACAGGGCATAGCGGTTCAGGCTGTGAGAGCGCTTCTTGAACTTGAAGGTGTCTCCGTTTTGCTGTTCTCCAGCCTGCCAGGATTCCAGGGCGACACCAGGCTTTGGAGGCACATACGGTGACTCCGTGCCACTACAGTGGGAATGGAGATAGGAGAATGCTTTCTGAGCTGAGGCTTGCAGGTTGCTCCTCTGAGAAGAGGAGGAGTGGGGGTACGGGTGTGCAGGGTTCTTGGGCTGTTCAGGAGCAGCGGGAGATTTCAGGGAGATGTGAGGATACATGAAGACATAAGGGGCCGTGCCCTTGTTGGGTGTTTGGGGAGGGGTGCAGGGGGTCGCTGCTGGCAGGGAGTCGGACAGCTGTAGCGGAACGCTGCCTTTCTGACCTGTGGGCCGCTGGTACTGATCCATCCCTTCGGGGAGGTTTCTCTCTTTCAAGGGGCTTCTGCCACACCCATTTGAGTAGCCATTCAGTCCATCTTGGGGAGTCACCTGGGTGAGAACCTTCCCATAATTATCTTGGTTGGGTCTCCCTGGCAGAATGCCAGTGTTTTCCTTCTGCTGGGGCTGCGTGGAGGATTGCCCGCTGCCACCACTGCCCAGGCTTTCCTGGGAATGGCTTGAAGAGAGGATGGTTCTGGACAACATGTTGTCCTGAGAATGTCCTGACCCTCGGGAACGCACGCCAATGCTCTCCTGACTCCGTGACATCCCCTGGGTTCTCTTAATAGCGAGTGTTTCTTGGCAGCTGTTGGACATGGCTGTTTGGAGCTCATAGCTCAACTCGCTGTCCTGGAAGGTTATCATCTTGGGTGTGTGCGGAGACTGGCCATCTCCATTCTCAGTGGACTCGATGGTGACTATGTCCAGGGTCCCAGGGACTTTGCGTCTTGCCTGATTGGCGTCGGCTTGGTTTAGGTTCTTGCGGATGTCTGTTAGCTTCTTGACAGCCAGCATGATCTTCTTCTGGTGGCCTGCAGGTGGCACAGGAGTGAAAGGAGAGCTCAGTTTCCATGGCTCATTCTGTCTTTGGCCAACAGAACAGTCATAGTTTAAGCCTGTGGACCTCTGAGCTACTACTCTGAGATCTTTGCACTTATTACACACAGGATGTCCTCAGACCTTGTAGTTAGCACTGAATTGGCTGGATTTTAGCCAGCATCAGAGAGAGCAGAGGCTCCACCTTCCACCACTGCTGACTGACAGGAATTTGCACGTCCCACCCCTCATGGCTGCTGAGCACCTGCCAGCTACTCACCCAGCTTGTTGATGCCAATCTCCTGCAGGTCCTCCCATGTCAGGTCTGTCACGATGTTGATGGAGTCGTAGCCATTGCTCACCAGCTTCTTATGGTACTGGGGCAGCCCAATGGCACTCAGCCACTCCATCAGATTGGCCTGCAGAACAGCAGCAGGCACAATCCCATTAGTACCTTAGCGTCCTGCCCTGCTGCCGTTCCCTTTGCTGCTGAGGAGTCTGCTTCCCCCCACCCTGCTGTCCTTAGGGACACAGTCCATGTCTGCACGGGAGCATCACACATTGCTCAATGCAAGCAGCTGTTTGCCTAGCCTAGGCCATCTTGCTGCTGTTACACAGAGAAAGTTGTAAACCGTGCAGTCAGTCGCTGTCTTGTTCACTGCAGGCTCTTCGCTCCATTCCTGGTGCTGGTGGCTCACTGCATGGCCTGCTGCGGACTCTCCTTAACACCAGGACATGACTCTGCTGGACCAGCAGCCTTGTTAAGTGGGAGCCTCAGCTGTCCACAGCCCCGAGCCCAGCATAAGGGCTATGAGAACAGACTCTGGCACCCAATGCTGGTCCAAAGAACCAGTGGTGCCCTGGGTGCTGATGCCTGTAATACTCACAGGTATGTAGTTGGGCAGCCACTCTGCAATGCTGAGCTGCCCGATCTCCGTGGAGATTTTCTTTCTGTGTCCTGGCTTAGTCACCCCGATGGCTGTTAGGTCCTGAAATAAGAGCAGAGCTGTCACCTTGTTCAAGCGGGATGACGCGACCACCTGCACCAAACCTGGGAGATGCACTGGTTATTATTTGGACTATGGCAACAAGTGCCCTGGAAACCAGCTAGCGAAAGCGACTGACAGCAGCCCTCAGACAGCTGGAGTCTCAGGTGTGAGGCCAGTCACTGGAAAAACAGGTGCAGCAGCCCAGACCCTTGCGTTGCCCTGTTTGCCTCACCAGCAGCCCCCGAACCCGCCTTGGTGCTTACCTCAGGGGTCATGCGGCTGATGGTGGGCACATCATAGCCGGCGCTGAGAAAGTTGGCCGTGTAGAACTCCAACTGGAACTCGCTCAGCCAGTTGTAAATGGCTTCTGCATCCTGGAGAGAGAGGCTGCCACTGAACTGCCCGTGAGCACAGTTACATGGATTGGCAAGGGGCAGAAATTGTCCTGGCTGCTCTGTGCGGTGCAGCATGCCCCCATGAGACATGGACAAAGGTAACTAACTCCACCCTGATATAGTCAAATGGGCCAGAATAAAGAGTAGGGCAAGCACAGTGTGAAGGAGCTGGGATGTACCTGGCCTGCTTCTCAGGCACTGGGCTTCACAGTGCTCTCCAGCCCCCCCGCCACCAGTGCCGGAGGTGGGACCACTTCACCAAAACTTAAGCAAGGCAAGACCCTGCATCTTCCCCCAAGCCAGGGTGCTAAAGGCAGCAGCCACTTAAAGCGTGATGGCATGGACTGGCCAGGTCCCTGCTCTAACTCGATCTCCCCCACCTGTAGCATTGGAGCCCATCTCGGGGGCCCTGGTACCTTTCCCTCCAGGAGCTGCTCTGGCCGAAGGTACTGATGAGAGAAGATCCTGTTGCTGGTATTGCAGTTGGCCAGGTTCTGGCGCCCAAGGGTTCCTGAGCAGGGAGAGGTGGGGAGTTACTGGATGGTGACATGGCAGCTGGGGCCCAGACTCTCTGAAGGGGGCAGAAGATGGGACCTAGCACCTGAGTGTGAGACTCGCTCAGATCACCTTGCTCTGCAACTCAACCCTCTGCTGGGCAGAAATCTCAGCCCTGCTTCAGTGAGGGAGGAAGGGCCGTTACCAGGGTTTCCCAGTGAGCCAGCAGCAGGGCACAGAAGCGGTGTGTCCTGCTTTGCCAGCCATGTGCTGCAGCTGTTGGAACAGGGATGTCTCACCGTCTCTGCAAAGTCCTCTCTGCTTCCTCCTCTGCTAACATGTGGAAGTGCCAGCCCCAGAGCCTTCACCCAGCTCTGCCCCCACGTGCCTGGCAGCAGCCGTGTGTGAGCAGGGCCCAGCTTGGTTTGTCTGCTCTCAAAACATGATGGTGCAGCTGAGCAGACTGCAAGCAGAGCAGGAGAAGACAGCCTATGACCCCCTCTCTGGGAGAGAAAGCTGAAAGGGAACCCAGGGCTGTCTTGCTCCTGTACATAGCTGTAGACCAGACCCTCCCCCTCCCATCCTTCACAATTTTATTGTAAAAGGACAAACATCGCCTAGAACTAGGTGCAGGCATGACCAAGTGTCAACACAGAGCGCCCCCTGCAACGTGTCCTGCTCCATAGTGCAGGGCCCTGCAGTAGTGAGACATGCAAGGGCAGTGGCTTGCCAGGAGAGGACTGACTGCGTAGCTACCCCTCCGCTGGGGAAGGCTAGAGGGCTGGGATTGGTGCAGGCTGGTACCCAGACACAGAGCAATAAGGGCAGCAGGGGACAGTACAAGCCAGTGCCTCCTTTTCTGGGAATCTCTTTCCTTACCTGTTGTGGTGCTCAACTGCCCATTCTGGCTATTGAGGTGCTGGTGTAAGTCCTCACCACTAAGGGGCAGCGGCTTCATAAGAGAGAAGAGACAAGCACTAGGGTCAGACTTTGCATTGTGACTAACAGGTCAGACTCAGCCCCAGCCCCTCTCACCCGGGGAGAAAGAGCTGGAATGAGGGACAGCGCTGGGACTGCTCTGCACAGCTAGGAGCTCAAGCCCTGCCCCTGTCAGGAGTTCGGTGCATCCTACAGCAGAACAGGGCTCTGGGAATCTGAGCAGTCAGCTGTGCACAAGAGTCTCTGGGGGCTATGGCTAGTGGCTAAATGCCCTATTACTCTTGTCAGTGGGAGATTGGGAGATCCCCCCTAGCATCTGCACCCCTGGCAATTGTCAGGATGAATCCTCCAGAAACATGTCCAACCCAAACTGGCAGCCCTCCCTCACACATGATGGTTGCAGAGAGGTTTGTAACAATGGGTACGTGCACCCATCTCACTGCAAGTTACTGCCCCTTGCTGGATCCTAGTCTTAGACGGTAATTGGGGCCTCAAGCCCTGGGCATCTGTGGGGCAAGGCTGTGTTTCCTCTCCACTAGCAATGATTTTAGCAAAACTGGGCCCTGGCAAGGGTCTCGCCCATTCAAACACAGCAATGTGCAATAGAGACACAGCCCCTGGAGCTCCCTCTGGCCAGCCGTGGGCTCAGAAAAACTGAGATGAGGTGGACGAGCCACAGCAGAGACGGCGGGTTACGTCAGGCGTGGGTCCCGTGGCTAGAGGCAGCAAAAAGCTGGTGGGGATAGAAAAGAGCAAACAGCCCTGAGGGAGTCTGCCTGTGTGGGGGAGAGGGAGCTGAGGGCAGCCCTGGGGTTTTGGTGGATCCAGCCTCCCTCTCCTGAGCCATGCTCTGCCCCATGGACGTGGAGCAGTGGGCTCTCCCCCCTGGCCCACCCTACCTTGGCATTCTCGATGAGGAGAGCAGTATTCTGCCCATTGGTGCCCTCTGTGCTCTGCCCGCTGCCAGCACTGCGGATGCTTCCAATACTGCCCTCGCTGCCCACGCTGTTCCTGTCTCCCGCTGTTAGGGGAGAGAAAAGGCAGCGGTGCCCATGAACTGAGGGCTGGAGAAGGAGTCTGGTGCTGGGAGTGGCACCCCCCAATTGCTGTAGCTCCTGGCAGGGGGCTAGGGAGTAGATTCAGCTACGGACCCCGCTTTGCTGACAACGGCAGCTCCCCTGTCCCCTGCAGAGAGGATGCTCCGGGACCAGAGGAAGGGAACTAACCCCTGCAGGGGACACAGCATTTGCTGCGTGGAGACCCACATGCTTGGCACCAGGGGCCAGGTCTAGGCTCTGCTGCCAATGAACCAGGGCCCCAGTTATGGGGCCAGCCTCCCCAAGTACGCTCCCCTCACTCCCCAGCACAGAATCACTCAGCCATTCACCCTCCTCAGCGTGCATGCAAGACAACGCCACGTTTCCACAGAAAGCAGAGAAAGGGTGGGGTGGGCAAAAGTGCAGCCATGGCGGAGGTGGGGGTGTATGGGGGGATCCATGGTCAGTGACCCCTACAGCCCCTGCGCTGTGGTTCTCCTGAGACTGTCACTTCCTGCTAAAATCCTGTGGAGCAGGATGGGGATTTTCTCCATCTCCTAGTCCCTGTCCCATCTCCCCAGCAGCGACCCTGACCTGAGTTCTCAGGCACCGGGGCCGTCCTGGTTAAGGTGAGGTGCCCGTAGGCAGCGGGTAGGCTGAGGGGTGCCTGCTGCGGCGCATCATCTGGGAGGGGCTGCAGCCTGCCGGGGGAGGCGGCAATGCCGACCTGCTGGCCCTGGCGCTGGTGGGCAGGCGCCATGCGGGGAAGAGTCATGCCTGCATTTAAAGACAAAAGACTGGTGTAAGAGCAGCATGTGTGTAGGGGGAGGTGGGAGCATCAGTCATGGCACAGTCCAGACATACCTGCAGCTGGCTGTGTGTGGGGGGCCCTGCTCTGGGGGGAATGGGCTCACGTGAGTGCGTGTGCAAGGCGGAGTCAGGACTGTACCAATTTCCTTGGTTCTGACGAGAGACCCTGGCTCCGTCTGTCTCGTCTCATCCCACTCAGGCCAGACACTAATGCTTAAAGCAGGCCTGAGCCGCAGGACACCCATCTCTGCTAGCTCCTGCCCCCTGCCACTGCTCCCGTTTGTCCTAATGCTGGTCAGTGCTGCGCTCCCACCCAGCTGTGCCTCAGCCCGATCTGATGCCTAGGGTCCCCCCTCAGCTCCTTCCTCCTGACCTACAACTCCAGTGCTAGGAGGAGTTGGGGTTTGCTGCAGTGACTTGGCTCCAGTACCCACGAGGAATGGGTTTACACCAGATTTATTCCTCCTCGCTCTCCTGAGCTATCAGTGCTCTAGGCCAGAGGAACGCTGTCAGCCTTCAGGCCACAGCCCTGCCGCTTCTGAATGGCTGTGGGGGGTGTGGGTCTGGGTCCTGTTGACTGTGAAGGGAGGGGACGGGTTTTAGTGGGGGGTGGGAGGAGTGCAGGTCACAGAAAAGCCTCCCCTCTCTCCATGCCCTCTGGGGTCACAGAGGAAGCATCCCGTGTTCTTGGGGTGGGGAGCTGCTGACCTGTCCGCTTACTGATGACCTCAACGATGGAAGGTGGGAAATAGCCGACTCGGTCCGTGCCTTTCTGAGTGTCATGGATGTGCCCCTTCCAGCGCCCATCAGAATGCTGCTCCAGGACCTGCGTGAGGCATGAGGCACGAGAGTGTCAGGCCCCGTGGAAGAGATTCTTACAGGCATCCTAGTGCCAGATGGAGCCAGGGCATGGCCCAATAGGGGCACCTTGGCTGAGGCAGGCGGCCACTCCAGCGAGCATCCTTGTAGGGAGCACTCAGGGGCTCTGGCTATGGGCAGCCCAACCTGGTCCAGCAGTAGGCGCTGTAGGGAATGCGCAGGGTCCCTAGCCAATGGAAGCTCCCAGATACTCCAGCATTTGTAAGCCATGGTCTCTGCATGGCTGCAGGGGATTGCTCACCGTGATGATATCTCCTGCCCGGATGTTGAGAGCAGTTGGGTCGTGAAGGTTCCAAAAATCCTTTAAAGCTCGGACTTTCAGGATTCCTGATGCCTCTGAAGAAGAGGGAAAGAGGGAAGAAAGAGTGGGGGGTAGGGTGGTGGGATAGGACAGGACCAAGGAACGGGATGGAAAAGGAGATGAGAGAACGTGAATTGCACAGTAAGGAACTCAGGCCCCTAGTGTATCCCCAAAACCTGGCACCCCAATGTGTGCATGTGTAAAAAGGATAGAAGGCCCTCCCTGAGCACTCAAAGCCAGGTTAGTGGAGGGGGTTGGGACGTTGCCCTGCACATCCCCACAGCAAGGCATTTCCCCTGCCAATGCCAGGTGAGAGTCAGGCCATGTGTGTGCACCCCCCTGACCGATGCCCATGGGATTACAAAACCCTGTGTTACGCCTAGACCCTGCTCACCTCTCAGCAGTTGCTTGATGTCCTTGCTGGCGTGTGAGGTGGTGAACTGGTTCACGATGTCCAGGGCCGTCTGGTTGTAGGTGTTACGGATGTTCACATCTATGCCGCTCTGCCCATGGGGGAGCCAGCACAAAGACCCCCATCAGTGTCAGGCCATGGACAGCCACTCATGGGGAACCAGCCCGGGAAGCAGCCTAAAGGCAGGTCACCTCCTGCACAGCAGACCAAGCCCCCTCCTGGGGAGCAGGGGACCCAACATTCAGAGGCCTGGAGAAGAAACGCTACCACTGCCCCACATCCTGGCAGTCTGGGGGGACCAAGATGAAGTGGGAGCAGAACCAGGACAGGGATGAGTGCCAGAAGCTGCAGGGAAATTCTGCTCCTGGCCCTGTTAGTCTTGTTAAAGCTGTCGCCTCACCGGCTCTGCAGTCAGGACACTGTCTCTCTCTTCCCCTGCCTCTTGGCCATCAAGGTGCTTCTCAGCCACCAAGCCCTGGACCACATCTTCTTCCTATCACCATCTAGAACCAAGCCAGGGTTTCTCTCCCCTAGCTCTAGCTGCTGTCTCCACCATCCCTCCTCCCACGTATGCTGCAGACAGAGGACTCTTGGGGACTGCGTACAGGCTCCCCTTCCTCCCCGCAGCGGCCAGTCCAGCACTAGACTCACCTCCAGCAGCAGGCGCACCACCTCTGTCTTGCCATAGAGTGCCGCCTCATGCAGGGCCGTGCCTGTCTTCGTCTGCCTGTTGATCTCAATCCCAGCTTTCAGCAGCTGCCTGGGGGGCAGGGCGTGGGGAATAAGCCATGGTGGTTCAGAAGGAGTGAGTGGGCTCTAGGAGCCAGGAGGACAGGGTGGGCAAAGAGGCAGGGCAGTTGGGTGGCAGGCAAATTAGGGCAGGGGGTGAAGCAAATTTAGGTCTCAATCAGGGGGAAAAAAATTCACAAGGGGAAAATCCATGTTCTCGGAGTTCACTGGACTCTGAATGCAGAGGTCAGTTCCTGCTGGGGGACCAAGTAACAGCAGAAGGTCTAAGAGAGCCAGGCAGCCAGTGAGACCAGTGGTACAGGGTTTGAGGAGGAAAGCCTGAAGCCCAGTGGAAAAAGATCTCCAAAGCCAGGAGTGGGGCAAGCAACAGGTTGCATGTGGGGATCTCTAGGGAACTTAACACCACGAGGGGAGTCCGGGCTCCATGGATTCTGCTATGGGACTTGAGGGGGACTGGGGTTTGGAAACTTCTGGCTGACAGGTCTGGGGCTGAGCGAGGCTGGGGAGTGGCCAATGGCTGGTCACACCTCAAGTGTTAGCCATTACCTGATGATCTCCTTGTGCCCGTTCTTGGCTGCCAGGTGCAGAGGGGTGGTGTAGTTGGGGTCACTGGTGTCTTTGGACTGGCCCTCCAGGAGTGCGACACACATGTGGCTGTTTAGCAGCAATTGGGCCACCTGGGGAAGGGGTGCAAGGGTTGAACGATGTGGAGCATGGGAACCCGAGCACACGAACAGCACATCCCTCGCCACTCCCCTGGGACCCCTGCAGCAGCTCAGCTGGCCCTATTCTGAAGGGCATGAAGGGATATTACAGGCCGCCTTGACCCCCAAGTTCTCTCCATCTAAGCCATCCTGCCCCCTTCCTGGATCCAGCCTCATGTGCATGGCCGGTGCTTGGAGAGCCTCAGCAGGCAGGGACCTGAGAAAGGCAGAGCCTGGCCATCCCTGAAGCCCGTTTGCAGTCCCTGCTGACAGAACTCACTTTCCCCACAATACTCTCTTTCAGATGGTGGCTGAAGGTCAGGGACTCTGAGGCCTGGGGGGTGTCTAGCCTCACCTGCCCATGACACCCACACCAAAGGGGGACTCTTGGTATCTTGGGGCAGCCCAGATGCCCGGACCAGGGTCATTTTTACTGAGCTATGTATAATGACAGTAATGAACATCCCCCTCCCCCTGCTGCTGCCATGGGAGGAACAGATCAGTCTGCGGCTGCTCCATCAGGCTGGCACCGCTCTCCTTTGGTGCCCTCCGACTGACCAGGCCACCTTACAGCAATGAATGGCCTGGGTCAGATTCTGCAGCCTCACTTGACTCCCTCAGGGTTGGGGAGGAAATGTGAATCCCTCTAGGAAAGCTCATGTGAAAAATAAATCTGTTAGTCTTTTAAGTGCCACATGGCTCCTTGTTTTGTGGGTTTTTTGTTTTTTGTTTTTTTTTTTTGCTGGACTAGACTAACACGGCTATCCCTTTGGAATCTGAGGCCTGCAAACCCAGCTGTGCAGAGCACGCCCCCCCAGTGCCTGTGGAGATTAGGGAGACTCAGCCTGTCTGGTCATCACCAGCCTGGATTTAAATGGGAGCAGATGAAAGATGGGGTTTGGGGGGGCAGCATCCAGTGCTTGGAGCAGGGGCCTGGAAGCCAGGATTCAGGGTCTATCATAGTCTTGGGCAAGCCTCTTCCATTCTCTGTAGCTCTGTTTATTCCCGGGTAAAGCAGACTTTCCCTCATCAGTGTAAGGGAGGAGATGCTGCGTGTAAAACACTGTGGCAGCTACCGAAGGACAAAGCCTCATGACAAATCCTGGTCATAGCCCTGAGCATCACAGCCACAGCAGCTGGAGAACGCAGATTTCCCCATCCCAACGCACTAAGTAGGGGAGAATCTCCCTCCGCAGCTAGCACCACAGCGTCTAGGTCCTAGGACATGCAGCCGAGGAGATCTGATCCCGTCCAGTGGGGGGCAGCATTGGCCACCTCCTCGCAGTGTTGTTGTGCACGGGAAGAGACGCAGATGCTGATATGATGCCTCAGCTAGTAGCAACTAGGACGATGCATGTGGTGTGACTGAATGGTTCCGGACAGGTTGGAGGCAGGCTGTGGCCCTTACCTTCAGTCGGCCAAACTCACAGGCCAGGTCCAAGGGGGTTTTCTTCGCCTTGTTGATGAGGCACGGGTTGGACTGGTGTTGTAGCAGCATTTCTGACTGTGGAGGAGTAACAGACATGGAAGGGAGCAATGCAGGCAGGCTGGTGTCACCACCCAACCAGCCAGCAGCCCTCTCACACCCCTATTCAATTGTTCCCCTCTCCCTCCGGCTAACACCTCTGCTGAGAAGGGCTAGGCTCCCACCGCCTCTTTCACCTCCTTCCCCAGGCTCCCATACTCACCACCTCGTAATGCCCGTACTGTGCAGACAGATGCAGTGGGATCTGCCCATCCAGGGATGCCATGTTGACCGAGGCAGCTGCCCGCAGTAGCAGATGGACGGGCTCCACCCTCCCCTGCCAGGCAGCGTAGTGCAGTGGGCGCATCCCTGCGGGGAACCAAGGTCAGGAGCAGAGTGAGAGGGGCTGGCTCTCAGGAGCTAAGCCTCATGAAGCCCAAAGTTGAGCTCCTGTGGGGATGCCTAAAGAACAATCGCCTCTCTGACTGCTTCTGAGGCTGCACGTCAGCCCCCACCCCAGCTGGAGCTTCCCCCCCGATGAAGAGATAGCAGCTTTCCCCAAGCCCACCCACTAGAGCCAAAAAAGAAGCCAAAGTGGGGCCTATAGCAGATGCTTTTCCCCACAGGAGGGGTCACAGGTGCTCTTTCCCCTCAGGACGAGGGAAAGCAGAGGGCATGTCCATCTCACACAGGCAGAGAGGTGCTTCCCAGTCCCTGGAAGTGAGAGGGTAGACTAGGGGAGATGCTGTCCCCTCTCCTGCCGGGCACGGGGAAGCAGCAGGGGGGCAGGTAGGGCCCTGATCTGAGGTGAGCCGGCAGCTTACCATTGCTGTCCTTGATGTCAACAGTGGCCTGCGCCTCCAACAGCAGGGAGATGAGTTCCAGGCTCCCGCCCAGGGCTGCATGGTGCAGGGCCGAGAACCTGGAAACAGCAAAAACCAGGGGTTTCAGAAGCAGCCAACTCTGTGGTGCCATCCCCTTGAAGTCCTGCCCAGCACGGGGGCAAGGGTGGACATTTCTCTCCTCTGTGTCAAGAGCCAGTTGCGAGCTGCCTTTGCATTGTCCCATTCCAGACACCTGGCACCTGGATGACACCTGGCATGCTCGCTGCATGGCTAATGACACCCGCCAGGCCTTGCTCTCTCACTCCACCACCTCTCCTGCTGCCGTCAGCGGGAAGTTTAAATAGAGGCGCTTAGCACGCAGCTTCCAAGAGAGGATGCAGCTTCTTCAGAAAGCCATTCATTATTAACCCTCAGCCAAATGCCTGGAGTTAGATGGGGCTGACTTTGGTCATTCAAACAAAATATCCTATAACATCCCCCCAAACACACAGACAGACGACACCTCCCCTGGAAAGCTCCCTCAGTCCAAAGCAATCCAAACAGTGCCATGCTCTCTTGCCACCCTCCCCATCCTCTTCTATATACAACTCTCCAGTACTGACTGGCCTGACTCAGCCCAACTCTCATAAACCACTAACCACCCCCCACCCTGCAAGGCAACTGCTTCCAAACAGACCTGGAACTAGGTATTTTGGCAACTGGGGTGCACCTGGGGCAAGCAGCACAAAACTGCCCTCAAATCAAGTGGTGAAATGGAGCTGCTTCACTGAAATACCCTCTAAAATACGGCACCTGGTGCAAAGCCCCGGTCACCCTGCCCGAGTTACAGCCCTGCTTCTAAATCCAGGTTTCAACTGCCTCTGAGAGCCTCGGTGTCAGCGCACACCTTCTGCCACGTTCTGACACCATGCTCACAGACTCTTGCTCTCCAATTGGCCCTGATGCTGGAGCCTTAGATAAGTTGCCCCTTGGAGCCTCAGTTTCCCTGTCAGCAAAATGAGGAGAAACCACAATCTTGCTTCCTAAAGGCTCGTGGCTGTTTTCAAGCAGCTTGTGAAGGAAGACGTCTATGGGCACTATGTGCTGCAGAGTCTTATTACCGTAGGAATGCCCTGTAACTGAAGAATGTCACTGCCCCATACAGAGGGAGCAAAGGGCTGAGGAAATATGTAGAATTCCTGTAGAGAAAGCTGGGGCCAACTGCTGTCTGGACTGCAGTAGGACAAGCAGGCAGAAAACCCTGCGTTTGAGGGCTTTGGCCAGGGGACATGTTTTCCAGGCCATTGTCTGGCCTAGTGTGCGTGTCCTGGCCTAACCCCCCTCCCTCACTTGCCTCAACTGTTTCAGTCTCACGGCCAGGTCCCCCCCGCCAGAAGCCCATGGCAGAGTGTGTGAGGCCAGGCAGAATGAATGAGCCCTGTGTTCCAGGGCTGTGAAAGAGACCTGTTTGTCTAGTGCACTCCCTCCTTCCCCTGTGCTCCCCCTGCTCCGGGCTGCTTCATTCATGTGAAGGGCCGCGTCTGGCCAAGAGAGGTTCAGTGCCGATGGGAAGCAGCCTGGGAATTCAAAACGCAGAGTCAGGCTTCGCTTCCTTCGCCCTTGGGGGGCTGGTGTGGATCTTTTCCCCTGCCATGTTCAAAGGCATGCAAGTTCACTGGGGGAAGCATTCAGGCCCAATGCACGCAGCATCCTGTCCCCATGTTTGCATGCACCCCACTCCACAGCGAGGCAGCTCAGCGGTTGACAGACGAAGGTACAAGAGACTCCCTGTGGTGGGTAACTCTGGGTGTCCTGCCCACGGGGGATGCCTACACAGCCCGGGGTAGCGAGTCTCCGAGGCCAGCTGGACAGGCTTGGATAAATGATGTTTGCTCAACTGCTCTAAAAATAGCCATGGAGACCATGCTTTGAGGTTGCGGCTCAGGGTATGGGGCACTGTCCCCACAGCTGTTTTCAGGGTGAACCTCTCTGCATGAGTCTGTCTACCCAGGTTGTGCAGACATAACTGCTGTGGCTGGCTCGTGCCTCGAACAGGAGGGGTTAGAGCCCCAAACACTCTGAGAGGCGCCCTTATCACCACATGGCCTCATTATCCATAGGAACCTCTCAGAGGGAACAGGAATTGCTGGGGCAACTGGGCCCAGTGGCAGCTCCCTGGAGCAGCAGAGCCTGGGACTCAGAGAGAGCGGGGTGCCCTGAGAACCAGGACCAGAGCGCTTGGATAACGTGGCTAGGGGGCACCAGCTGGAGAATCCAAATGCATGACGCTAGTCCTGACTCAGATACGTACCTGAGCTCTAAGCAACGTCTCCCTGCAAGCAGAGTTAACAGAAGCTGTGCTGCACACAGCTAATTAATTAATTTCTGCAGATGTATCCTGACCACAGCTAGCCCCCACTGCAGCGTCTACTTCTTTGGGCAGCACCATTCACTCCTCAACCACTGAGTGACCTGTCAACCTCCATAAAGTAAAATCTGAAACCTTTGCCTCCGTTTCCTGATTTAAAAGTCAGAAGCTTGGGCAGGAGGAAGGCAAAATCAAAACCACCCACCTGGAAAACTCCAAAAATCAAAACAACTTTGTTTAAAAACCAGTTTCAGGATGCAAAATAAACTCACACATCCCCAAGGGTTTACAAATCCCAAGCAAGGAAGTGTGGAGTTAAGGACATCATAAATCTTACACTGCTCTCCTTGCAGAGTGCACGCACACTGTTCTTATCAAGTACCAAGAAACGCACGACTCATCACACCATCTCCAGCTTATCTCTAACTCAAAAGAAATATGATTCTTTCATCACAAATTTCAAAACAATCACACAAAATCCCTCAGGAAAAGAGAACATTCCTGTGTACATATATAATAGGTATGACCCAAACTGATCAGCCTTATATACAAACCCACACACATACATCTCTACCTCAAACCGATAATTTATCATTTACTGCTACATTTTTCCTGTTCAGCTATAGTACTGTACCAAAAAATCTTAGTGATCAATTGATAAATGTACTCACTTAATGTTTCCCATTTAACAGAGTCCCTTAAAAGAAAATGTGTAGGAACTAAAATGAAGTAAACATATTAAAAAAAAAAAAAAAAGCCACCAATCTATGGATCAGAATTAAAGTGGTGATGAAATATCTTTACGGTTGGCAAGAATAGTACATGCATTTATTATATTGACAGTGTAACATCTGCAGTTTTCTTAACTCAATATCACAGTTGATAAGTGCTTGGATTTCGTAATTGGTGAGATAGGTATGTTCTCACTCAGCAATCTCATCTGGGCTTTTAACATAAGATTCTGGACATGGAGGTAGAATATAAACAAAGGATCAGGCTAGAGAATAATTTTCAAGAGAACCTGTAAAACACATCCAAGAAGAGGAGGGAATGGGTGCAGACCAAGGAATTAATGCCCCTCTTGACAAGAAAGCTGGAGAATATATAGAACAGGCATTTCTGTCCGTAACTATATGAAACCCATCAACTGTCCTGCTATTGTTAAACCAGCACTAAACCAACCTCCAAAAACAATCGGATGGTTCTGGCCCAAAGGCACCACCGGCTCATGCCAGCATATTATTGAGACTGAAGGCGAAGGTTTGGGAGATACTCACCCATCCGCATCCTGGTAATTCACATTCAGTCGCTTTGCTGATCCCAGGAGCTCTGTAGAGAGAAGAGGAGACTGTCAGTGCAAAACTGACCGTGGCATGATGAACACAGGCTGCACCAGAGGTCTTGTGCCGCTTGAGCAGGTGAGAGGACCCAACAAGGCCACCGCTGAGACTGGGATCACATGTGCCTCTCTCCGAGGAGGAGCTGAGAAAACTCTTGCTTTATGGGAGAATGGGTTTACACCTGGGGGGGTAGCTAGCATTTTGTACACGTGCCGCTGAACCACTGATTACCTTCAGAGATCACACCTGCACCTTTGTACAGTCGGCTCAGCACGGGCAGTTAGACAAAGGGATATAGAAAGAGGTCAAGGACTGGCTGAAGAACTAAAAGAACCCATTGGTAACTGGAGGAAATCCCTCACTTTTGTAGCGCTCTCCAGAGATGCCACACGACCTTCCCTGCTGAGCCTGTACCCTAGAACATGCAATGGCTCAGCTGAATTTTTACCTTTTCAATTCAGCAAAGCTGAGCAGTCCCAACCGAACACCCCTGACAAGCCCAGGCGCCCACCTGCTCTACAGTGGTCACAGCCTGGATTTTTTTCCAGGGCAGCCTACTTGTGCCTGCAGCACAACACTTGATTTCTCCTTTAGATTGCTCCATGCAGACCATGCACAGCTGCAGGGAGGGCAGCATTTAAGCCCTGAAATTCCTTCTCACTCTCAGACCATGGCAGAACCTGTGGGCCTGTGAGAAACCTGAGATTCTCCTGCAATTTGGGGTCAACATTCCCCCTTGGCCAAGGGTTTCCTGAACCCCAGCTCCCACCCCACGCTCCTGTTTGCTGTGTGTGCTTACAGAAGCATATCCAGCAGCACTTTCTAGAGCACCCAGTGAATGGACAGGACATAGTAAGTCCCCCAACCCTCTGTACTGACCTCCTGGTGAACAAGACAGCACCTGCCCCATCCCTTTGTTGTCGTCTTTCACTCCAGCCTCTTCTGCATTGACCTGCGCATATCCGACCTGTCTCTAGCCCAGCAGTCCTTTCTTCCTCCTTTCCCTCAGCCACCTGCTCAACACATTTCATCTCCAGCATCTCCACAGTCTCTCAAGCTCCCATTTCTGGAGTGGGATCCAGCAGGATCTAGGGCCTCCGCCCAGCGGGATGGTATCTGTTCAATTCCCCTTTGAGATCGCTCCATTTATAGAGTCCACTGCCTGGAAAATATTGAGCTGGGACGTTTTGCTTCCGCCCCTGAGCTTCTTACCCGCTCCTAGCTGCCAGGGAATGGCCCACGGACCAGATGGTTGGCATTTTTACTGTTGGGACAAAGGCTGAGGTCACAGGTTGTGAATGTAGGAATTGTATTGTCTCCCACATTCCCTTAATTTAGGCCACCCTCTGGGGAGAATCTGGGCAGTTAGTGGAGAACTATCTACAGGAAGAGGACCCCTGCCCTCCATCAGCAGTTGATGAATTATGCTCCCAGCTCTCCTCAGGAATGAATTCAAATTAATTATTTCCTCCCACATAAACATGGGACACTTTATTCTCCTCTGGGGGATTTGAGAGCAGATTAAAATCTCTGGAATTTATTTGCGAATGAAGAATGAAATGAAATGAAGTAAGAATGAAAGGAAGAGGACAAGGTAGTTAAAGACAGTGGGAGGGAGGTGGAGAATCAATGGTCTCTAGTCCAGTTTTTACGTTCCTTTCCAGTCAGATGTCATGTTGGGTCCCTCACCGCCCTAAGGATTCATTTCCCTTTCAAAGTGGCCACATGTAGAATGACTGGACTGGAAAGGACAAGAGGCCACTCAGGGCAGGGCTAAGTGCAGATCATCCCTGACTGGTGTTTGTCTAACCCGCTCATAAAAATCTCAATGAGTAAGCTTCCACAAACCTCCCCAGGTGATTTATTCCTGTGCTTAACCACCCTGACAGCTAGAAAGTTTCCCCTCGTGTCCAACCTAAACAGCTCTTGCTGCAATTTAAACGCATTGCTTCTTGCCTCATTCTCAGAGGTTCATGAGAACAATTTTCCCGCCTTCTCTCTTTGTAATGCCCTTTTATATACTTGAAAACTTATGTCCCTGCATCTTTTCTTCTCCAGATTAAACAACCCAGTTTTTTCAATCTTCCCTCATAAGTCACCTTTTCTAAACCTTTTATCATTTTTGTTGCTGCTCTCTCTGGACCTTCTCTAATTCGTTCACATCCTTCCAGAAATGTGGAGCACACAACTGGCCACAACAATCCAGTTAAGGCCTAATCTGTGCCCAGCAGAGCAGAAGAATTACTTCTCATGTCTTGCTTATAGTGCTCCTGCTCACACATCCCAGAGTGACATTTGCTGGTTTTCAGCAGTGTTACACTGTTGACTCATATTTAGCTTGTGATCCGTTATGACCCACCCCCCCAGCCAAGCCCACAACAGTGTTTTATATTTCACTTGAGTTGCCGCGTTGTTCCGTATGGGAAATTTGGGCCTCAAACAGTTACTCTCTTAATTTAGAGTGGAATAGTTGGCCAAAGCATGGATAGAATTTGGGGTTCAAGCACAGGTGGAAAGTGCCTTTTCCCTTGAAACTCCTGACATCGGTGCCAGCCTCCACATATTTCCTCCTCTCCATTCTTTAAGATCTCCCTCTTTTCCCTCTCTCTGTTCCTCTATGAAGTTTGTATAGAAGGCGCCATATGAAATAGAGCTGTATTGTATGGCAGGGAAGATGACCCTCACTAGAAGAATAAGAGAGTAGAGTGGGAGAGGGACTCATTTACTTATGCAAATACAAAATGAAAAGGAAACCAAGTAATTATGGTTTTCTTTGCCTTAATTATTGCCATTTAAAGTATTTTGCAAATAAGTTAATTCATGCAAAATGGTCTTTGCACCACTGTTTGAAAAGGACCCATGACTGGCTTAACTAGTCCCCACAATAGAGAACAGACTGGAGAGGTCTAGATGGAATGGGAATAATTTAGCTGGTCTATGGATTTTTCATCTTCAAAGCACTTCAGAGGCAGGCAAACATTAACAAGCAGTTCAATGCTGAAGCGCGTCTACATAGACGTGACATCTCCTTACTCAATGAACCTGCTCCCCAGGGATGCTTAGCCAGAATGGCTGATGTAAATAACAAAGCCAGGTTTTTACTTCCATTGCACCCCATTACCCCGCTGAGCCAGCATAGCTAAGGATTCAGTTGGTACTTGCACATCATCCTGAGACTTACTTACTAAATTCCCATCATCTACACCTGTGCACCCCCACTGACAGCTGCGAGATAGCACAAGATTCATCGAGAGCATCATTTGGCCCAAGGACTTTTTTTTCATGATGACGATGCATGAGAAGAAAATAATCTAACTTAACTCTTAGCTCCCAGACTGAGTTTACAGGATTGCCAGTTTAAAAAAAAAAAAGTTTTACTTGTAAACTGGCCATATGTGATCTGAGTCTCAGAGATGAACATTGGACCCCTGATGCCAGTTTTACAGAGCCAATTTCAAAGCAAATTGCTCTTTAATAGTGCAGAAGAGGCCAGGAAATCAGCAAGCTTCTGTAACAAGTAGCCTGCATGCTGTCTAACGTAATGTTCTGGAATTCTTCCTAAAACATGCGGGAGCGAGGGGGGGAGCAGGAAAAGTTGTGATTTGTATGCAGCCGGGGATTTTAAAAGGGCATGGTCAAGCTAAAGTCTATAGATTTAATAAATAAGAGTTTCCCACACCTTTTAAAAACAAACAAACAAACAAACAAACAAACCTTAAAACCAGCATCTTAAATGACTCAAACTGAACTTTACATCTGTGTTGATTGGAGCCACAGAATGCCAGTCATTCACTTATTTCATACTATTTATGCTGTTTGCTCACTTTCAGCAGTTTGGATGGAGAAACTAAGCGGGTCAGTTCCGCTTCCTGGTTTTTGTGCTGTCAAGTTTCAGTTCACAAAACAGGGAGGGAATGTTTCATCATTACTTCATGGGCTACCTGGATCTGCGTTTAAGCTTCATGCTAGGAGAACATTTGGGCCTCAAGTGTTCATCAGCATGTCTTCAACCAGACCTTATAAACGCCTTTTAAAAGATTTCCCCTAGGAACTTAACCTCAATATGAGTTTATATCTGTCTGGGTTATTGAAGGGAAAATGCCTGCCAAGAAAATAGGATCTTTAAGAATTCTAAAGAAATAATAATTTGTCACGTGCACAGCACTATCAGCAAGACATAACAAGAGGCCTACCCATATGGGGTTTATACAGAGCTACAGGGGCAGGCAGTGGGCAGGTAGATTCAGCAGCTGACTCTACTTCAAAGATTGAGCAGAAGAGGTGAGTCAGAAGGTTTTATTCATTGTTTTTAGAACAGCAGACAGTGCTGGCATAAAATAACTGGGAGGCTCCTCCAGGTGTGACAAACACAGCTGGAGCTGTGATGAAACAAACCAGGGAGTGTGCACAGTCCCCCAAAAGGATAAAGGAAAGAACCACGCTCTCTTTGTGCCTCATCCCAAACTTCTTGACAAACCAGCCACAGAAAACAATTTAATCTCAGCCAAGCTGGAGGTGCTGGGACATCCACAAACTCTTCAAACAGCATCCTGGAAAAGGTCCCATTCAATCCTGGAGACAGGTGCCTGATCTGCAGGGCAACAGCAAAGTAGAGGCGATAACCAATCCAACATGCTGACTGCACGCTGGACGCCAGGGCCCTGTCCTCACAGAGCATTGTGGAGCCCCTCCCTCCAGTGAAACAAGCAGGTGGGGACTCCTAGGGGCCCTAGTGGGCTTGTTTCTGGATGTTAGCAGCAATCACAGTTCAAAAAGTCCCCTGCTCCCTGCAATTCCATTACAGCATCGCTACGGGAAAGTGGCCTGGAGATGCCTGGACTGAAAAGCAGAGCTGCGATGAGGTAAGTTTCCGCCCCTCCCTCTCGAGGGATGCAGCTGTCAACATCTGTAGCCCAGAATTTCTGAGACTTAACTCTCAACACAGCGGAGAATTCCTCAAATTAGTTCCTCATTCTGGCATGCCGGATGGCTCCTCACTAGGGTACCAACGAGGGGTTGGAATGCAGTGGTGGGGGAGGCAAAAAGGAAATAGTTATTACTTGGACTACTATAGCACTTTCCATCCATGTGGATCAAGGCACCACCCAGACATCAATGAATCTCAGCTCACATCCATCCTGAGAAGTGGGTGCAGAATTCACCCCCATTTTACAGGTTACAGAGCAAAGAAATGATGTGTCCTAAATCATACACCGACTCCAAAAGCCACTTGTGGATAAGGGGGTGTGACTGACGGAAGAAAGAAAAAGATGGGGGGGGGGCAGGATCAGTAGAGAGTCAGAGACTGTAGAGGAAAAAGGAACTCAGGAAGTCAACCTAACGTTCAAAATCTGTTCTTGCCTTCAGCTGCTCTTCTGCACGCTCCACCGCCAGAGCTGGCTTCCTCTCGAACAGCTGATGCAAAAGGACATCGCCAGGAGACAGGGACCTTATTTATCAGAGCACGTGGCAGGCCAAGATTATTTACATTGGACAGAGGGGTTCCTCTGCCCGTGCTGCATAAATCAGCTAGGCTACAGGAGATTTCATTCCCATTTCCAAAAGATTAATGAGCCCCCACTCAGAGAATTAGGAAATCCTGGGACAGACCATGGCGCTGCAGGGAAAGCGAGACACCGGAAGACTCCAAAAGGAGAGGAGGTGCTGTGGAGGAGGAATTTGTTACTGCCCAGCAAGCATGCTGCATCCCTGATCAAGGCACCTCATGGAAACTAAGACTTCTTGGCACAAGAGTGCCAGGAAAGATGGCAACTAAAGCCATAGGAGCTTCCCTGATTCAATAGAACGACCCTCCCCTGAATGCCATCCCATTACCCAGATAAGCCTTGTTCAAAACAGAGTGGTTCCCTCCAGCCTGAGAAGGATGCACATATATATAGATTTATAGCCAGAGATTTCACAGTCACTTACTGCGTGCCTTCAGAGTGCTGGGTGCTTTGTGAACAGAGGCTCAGCACCTGCCCTGAGAAGTGCACACACTAAGCCAGAGATGCACACTCACACCCCCACGGGAGGGGGAAGGCTACTTTTTCAAGGCTTGGTGGAAGAAGGAGGTTCAGTATAGGGCAGGGAGCCTGAAGTATCAAGTTCTGACCTCAGCCATCGCTTCCCACAGTTTGGACCATGGAAACCTTGGCCCAGGCCTGGCTCTGGTTCTTGGTCGACCAGTAAATAGCAGTTCATGGAACAGAGGCCCTGATGACAAAAGTTCCTGCCCAGAACTCAGTTATCACATCCTTTCGTTGGATGGAAACAGCAGAGGAGATGGGGAGAGGGCAGATTTCCAGTCTCCAGACATTTGCACCCCAATCCTGGCCTGAGGCATCTGCCACAGGGACTGGCTAGCAAGGGGTAGAGAATGGGACATTGTCTATATTTAATCTCCATGTGTTTGAATGTCCTCCTCGTGAGAGGCACATGAGACACAGACAGGACACGGGCCCAGCCAAGAGGCACAGAGGTGCATCAGGGCCTTCCACGCCTGCTAGTACAGAATTCACGGGCACAGCTGAGGTACTGAATTTGGGGAATGCAACCCCCCTCCCAGCTACGCACGGTGTGGTGCTGTGTCTGAGGGCAAACCAACCAGGTGTGGGTTTATGCTGTGGACAGCCTACCCCTATTTCTCACACGTTTCCCAGGCCCCCTCCAGTAGACCTCTCCTCCTTTCCTTCCCACCGCCCCCCTTCTTCCCCTTACCCTCAGTTCTCTGCCTGCCCCACTCCCTGCCAGTTTGTTTATACTCATCACAAGCTCTGAAGAGAGACCCCAAAGCCCAGATTCCCTCTCTCATCTCTGGGGTTCTTGTCAGCATCTAGTCCTACTTCTCCTTGGCCCATTTCCCCATCGCACTGAGAGATGCAGGAGCCGGTTCCCACTGTGATATTTTGGAGTGTGGTGGAGGGAGCCATGGTGCAGGGTTCCCACGCAGAGCAATCTCTCAGAGCTGGCTATTTGGGAGGTGTGGCACTGGCCTCCAAGACCACAGGACTGGGTAGGCCCTTGCTGGGAAACATCTGCAGAGCCTGTGGGTTGCATGCTCTGATGAGCGGCCTGCAGTGTCCCTGTGATGTGGTTGCCTGACCTTTCCGAGGGACCTCACAGCCCTCAGTTCCTCCTCTGGTTTCTCCAAGCCCTTCATCCAGGGCTGAAACCTCTCCAGGCCAGACTCATTGTCATGCTACGAGGGCTCCCATCTCCACCAGAGAACAGGCTCAAGTCTAGGAAAGATCCACTGAGAAAGCCAAGATGAGACCCTGTGGAAACCCAGAGCTCTCAACTCACTAGCCAGAGGGAAACACCTGCAAATTCACTACCCCCCCCCCTTCCCAAACATAGTGGAAGGGCAAGCAACTGTGCTCCAGCACTCATCCCAAGAACAGCTGAGGGTGAAATGGAGCAGGGGAAGGGCCAAGGGAGGTTCATAATAGACAAGAGAAAAACAAAAGGAGAGTCTGGGACATAATCTACCCTGCAAATTGAGACAAACCTCGTGCTGAATTGAATTATGCTTGGGGAATAACCCCACCCCACCAAGGAAGCCACTCACTACCGAGATTAGAATTTGTCCGTTCCAGCAGGTTATTTATACCCATTCATTGGCACTGTTTTGTCCATGTTACAAGTGCCCTGTGTGCCCTTGAGTCCCCAACTCCACTGCCAGACCCAGGATCCCTCACTCTGTTGCTGTCTGCAAAACTCTGCTCTGAGACAGCATTTTCCTTTATTCTGCTCATGCTCCCTCCTCTGCCCTAGCTCTGACTCTCTTACAGGCTGCTGGCCCTTCTGTACTTGACATGGCTGGCCAAGACAACCCCTTAGGGCAAGCGAGGGAGCACCCGTGACCAACTTTGACCTTTGCTTGAATCCTCTCAGACTTCAAGGCCAGAAGAGACCATCATGACCAGCTAGTCTAACCTCCATCGCATCACTGGCAATAGCACCTCATACACCCACACCTATAACAGGCCCCTTAACCTCTTCCTGAGTTACTGAAGTCCTCAAATCTTGACTTCAAGTTACAGAGAATCCACAATTTACTCTAGTTAAAACCAGCAAGTGACCCTGGACTCCATGCTGCAAAGGAAGGTGACTCCCCCTAACCCCTGGGGTCTCTGCCAACTTCACCTAGAGAGAAATTTCTTGTCAACCCGATATATGGTGATCAGACTCCGAGCATGTGGTAAAACCAGCCAGCCAGACACCTGAGAAAGAATTCTCTGTAGTAAGTCAGAGCCCTTCCCACCTGGTGTCCCATCTCCACCTGCTGGAGATATTTACAAACAGCCATCATCCTATTGTAGACAATATCATACCACCATCCCATCCCTAAATTTATCAAGCTCTATCTTGAAACAAGTTAGGTTTTATGCCCCCACTATTCCCCTGGAAGGCTGCTCCAGAACTTCATTCCCCTCATGGTTAGAAACCTTTCTCCCATTTCAAGACTAAACTGGTTTTGGGCTAGTTCATATCCATTTGTTTTTGTACCAACAGTGGCCCTTAACTTAAATAATGCAACTCCTCTTCCTCTGTGGTGTTTAATCCTCCGAGGTACTAACAGAGAGCAAACTTATTTCCCCACAGCATTCTTTTGTTAGTCTGAGCAAATCAAGCTCTTTAAGTCTCCTCTCATAAGGTCGGTTCTCCGTTCCTTTTATCTTGGCAGACCTTTGCTGCACTTGTTCCAGTTTGAATTAATCTCTCTTAAACATGGGTGATGAGAACTGCACACACTATTCCAGATGAGGTCTCACTAGTGCATTACAAAATGGTAATAACACTTTCTTATCTCTACTGGAAATACCTCACCTGATGCATCCCAGGATTGCACTAAGTCTTTTCCATGGCTACATCACATTGGCAGCTCATAGTCACCTGATGACCGAAAAGTACACCAGGTCTTTCTCCTCTTCATTCTAGTTAATAAATTCCCAGTTTAAAGCAAAAAATTCTCGTTGTTAATCCCTAAGTACCTGACCTTGCATTTTGTACTGTTACATTTCATCCTATTTCTATTACTCCAGTTTCCAGGGTCATCCAAATCTTCTTAAATTATATTCTAGTTCTTTTCTGTATGGGTAATATCTCCCAACTGCATGTCATCTGCAAGTTTTATTAGCACAGTCCTACTTTGTGTGCTAAGGTCATTAATGAAAATGTTAAACAACACTGGTTTCAAGGCCAGCCCTTGAGAAACTCCACTCTTCCTCTCTCCTGCTTGATAGTTCACCTTTCAGCATGAGCTGTTGCAATCTTCCATTTAACCAATTCCTTACAGTGTATTAATCCCCATCTTCTCCAGTTTAACCAAAGAACTTGCATGTGGAGCCATATCTACTGCATTTCCTTTGTCTGGAAAATCAGTTCTCTCCTCAAAGAAAGAGATTAGCTTCCCCTGGCATAATCTACCCCTTCAATAAAACCAGGAGGTATTTATCCCAATTGCCTCTGTATCTTCAATCACTCCCTCCCTCAAAATTTGTGCTAAGACTTTTTGAGGTGAAACTAATAGGCCCATGGCGTCCCAGATCATTTCCCCCCCTCATTTCTAAAAAATATGTATATTAGCAATTCTGCTATGGGTATGACCCCCAAGTTCACAGATTAATTTAAAAAAAAACCCATTGCTATTGGGCTTGCAATTTCATGTGACAGTTACTTTCATATTCATGGATGGAGATTATTGGGGCCCCTCTTTTGGCCCCTTTAAGCTTTTTGAGTTTCACCTTGGATGGGATGATTTCTGCTTCCATATTCTTGTTTCTAAAAGCCACCCTGCCACTGCCCTCAAGCTCTTCATTATTCTTATTAAAAACTTAAGCAAAGTACTAGTCTAGGTGTTGGGGCATACCTAGATTATCTTGAATCTCCATCCTGTCCTCAGTGCTTAGTGGTCCCCACCTTTTTTTTTTTTTTTTTTTTTTATAAACTTATATAGCTAAAGAAGCTTCTACTGCTGGTTTTAATTTCTTTTCCCAGGTCCAACTTTGTTCGGCTTTTGACAGTTTCCAGTTCTTCCTTACACTTTCTGACATCCAGGAGGGAGTTTTCTTTGCTGATCCATCCCTTCTTCCGTTCCTTACAAACCTGCTTTCTCTTAACCTGTTTGACATGCCTGTTCATTTAGTTTGGTTTGCAACCCTTACCTACAAATCTTGTCCCCTTGCTTGGGAAGTGGGCTCCAGGGAGTTTCTGAACCTCTGACAAAATAATTCCACACCTCTTCCACATTCTGATCCCTGAGTTCTGCAGTCCAGTCCATGTCCCTAACTCACTCAATTTTTCTTTTTTAAATGGGCCTTTTTGAACTGAAGGACCCTCGCTGTGCACCTGTTTTTCTTTAGCCTTCAATTTAGAGTTCATTTGGTTAAAATATCTCCTTCACCTCAGACTCCCACCCATACCATACTAGGCATGGACATTACGGAGATCTGCCCTGCCTGATCCGATCATATAGGAGACCCCATCCACCGACAGTTACTAGGGGCTAATCTAGCCTGGTCCTTAATTACAGGAGCATCTCGGTTAGTATAGGAGCATATCCAGAGACAGGCATGAGATGAAGCACCACTTGTTGGCCTTTTCGTGCCTCCTTCTACTGACTGAATTTCAGACTCTCCCATCCCACCGGGCAGGATGGGGCCCCCCTGAAGGCAAAAAGCAGGAGCTGGGACAAGAATTTGGCAGGTACAGGATAGTTACTGGCTGCTTGCAGGGAGGAGGAGAAAGATGACTGCAGACTCTTGGGTGTAATTAGCCATTTGGACAAAATCCTGCAGGGCGCTGGATGTCCTTGATGACCAAGTCACTGCCCTGCCTCACACCTCAGTTCCCCCACCCAAAAGTGGGGATATTTAAACTAATGGGGGGGAGGTGCCATGGGGTTCTGTTTGCTGATGTTTGCAAGGTGCCATGCCTAGCTAGCCACGCTTTCCCAAAGGCACTGACTACATGCTGCGTCAGGACCTTCAGCAAGGCAATAGGAGTGGGCAGATCTAGGGCTGTAGATTGCTGAAGGCAGCTAGGCTCCCTTGTGTTTCTGGCAGGCATGCCAGCATGAACTCAATTTACCTGCCTCTGGGTTCTCGGCCCACGGGGCTGGTGCTGCCGCCCTGAGCCGCCAAAGACAGGTGTGTCCTCACCTAGTACTCACGGTGTGGGTGTGACAGACAGTCGGTCTGTTGGTGTTGTGCAGGCACGCTCAGGGGAGTGAGTCACACGCTATTCCCGCCACCTGCCCCCACAGGTTAACCATTTGCTGCCCACTCCAGCTCTCTCAGAGTCCCCTGGCAATTCCTAGTGCCTGGGGTCTTAGAGGAGCTGTTTGCTAGCTATTCTGGAAAGATGGGACTATGAAGGCTTTACACACACATACACCCCCACCACCACCCCACCACCGTTTCTCTCTTGCTCTCTCTTTCTGCTGGAACATTTGACTTCAGTTCTGGCCAGTTCAAAGTCTGAACTCTTCCAGAGCACGTCTGCAAAAGCTCTGAAAACACTCTTTGCTGCCCCACCCACCAGCCTGCTGTTGATGCCAAACCAACTTCTCTCTCTTTTGTTCACTAGATTTTGATGCCCTCTGCCACCTGGTACTGACTAACACCAGGTCCAGCATGGGCTTTAGTGGGAGCTAGATATGGCCTCAGAAAGGCAGAAAGCTCAGCAGTTTGGAAACTGTATGTTTCTGCTGCTGGCATTGCAGCACATGGGATCTAAAAATGAAGTTTTGTCCCAGCCCCATCAAGCCCTATGAGATCATGGTGGCACTTTCCAGATGTTATAAACCCATCAACTACTTGCTGTGACTGACTGACAGGATGTGGAGAGGGCACAGATTAGCTATGAAGGAAAAAATTCCAAGCAGAGGTTGAGTAGTTAAACTGTACGGACCACAGGAGTTTCACTGAGTTTGTCCCGTGTTACCGACAGAAATGGTTTGGACACCAGTGGTCATTCCCCAGCCAGCAGCCACAAAGTAACAAGGCAGATGGATGATTCCTGCTTTCTAACCAGTATACATCAGGTAAAGACAACATCCAAGTGGCTCCTAAGTGTTTAAGCTGAGATAGGGAACTCACAAACACCCTTGGAAAGAAGACCCTTCGGTGAGCCCTCCGTATGCCATGTACACACAGCCAGTGCTGAGGAAACAGTCCCCACTATATCCAAATGGACTTGATCAGCACGTCCTGTGTCTCCAGCCAATACGTCCCATGAAACATGCTTCTCCACTGGGTGAAGGAAGAAAAGATCCTCTGCTTTTCAAGGAAGGAGAGCAAATAAATATTGACAGCAAGAAAGCCAAGGTGTTTACTGCTTATTTTTCTACAGTCTTCACTAAAAAGGTCTAACTGTGACTAGCTGCTCAGCACAAATAATATTAACAAGAAGGGGGGAAGGAATGAAAGGCAAAATAGGGGAAAAGCAGGCTAAGGAATATTGAGATAAATTAGATGTATTCAAGTCAGCAGGGCCTGATAAAATTCAAACAAAGGTACTTAAGGAACTAGCTTAGGCAACCTTGGAGCTGTTAACACTTGGTTTTGAAGATTCCTTGAAGATGGGAAAGGTCCCAAAGGGCTAGAGAAGGGCAAATGTAGTACCTGTTTTTAAAAGGGGAAACAAGGGTACCAGAGGAATTATAGACCAGTCAACTTAACTTGGATACCTGGAAGGATACTGGAACAAATTACTGAACGATCAATTTGTAAGTACTTGGAGGATAACAGAGTCAAGGAATTGCCAGCCTGTATTTTTTGAGAACAAATCATATCAAATCAGCCTAATTTCCTTCTTTGACACAGTTACTGGTGTGCAGAATTAGAATTCAAAATGATCTTTATAAATTGGAGAATTGGTCTTTAAATCAACAAGAGGAAATTCTCTAAGGACAAGTGCAAAGCACTACATTTCAGAGGGGAGAAAAAAAATCAAAAGCATAGCTACAAGATGGGGAATAACTGGGTAGGTGATAGTGCTTCTGAAAACAATTATAGTGGATCATAGTAAATGAGAGTCAACAATATGATGCAGTTGCCCACCCCCCCAAAAGCTAATAATATGGGGTGTATGAAGAGGAGTGTCATATGTAAGTCATAGGATGAAATTGTCCTGCTCTACTCACCACTGGTGAGGCCTTCAGCGGAGTCTTGCATCCAATGCTGAGTGCCACATTTTAGGAAAGTCATGAACAAATCCGAGAGAGTTCAGACGAGAGCAACAAAAATGAGAAGAGGTTTAGCAGTCCTGACCTATTAGGAAAGTTAAAAAAAAAACCTGGGCATGTTTGAAAAAAAGAAGACTGCAGGGGAACCTGATAAGTCTTCAAATATATGAAGGACTGTTATAAAGAGCACAGTAATTAATTACTCTCCATATCCACTGTATGTAGGACAAGCAGCAGCATGGGAAATTTTGGTTAGCTATTAGGAAAAAGTTTCTAACTCTAAGGGTGGTTAGACCCTAGAACAGGCTTCCAAGGGAGGCCAGAAAACCCCATCACAGGAGGGTTTTAAGAACAAATTGGACAAACACCTGTTGGGGTGATTTAGGGTTTATTTGGTCCTGCCACAGCCCAGGGAGCAGGACTTGATGACTTTTCAAGAGGTCTTCTTACCCTACACACTCCTGTAATGCTATGATTGTGGCCCCACCCTCACCACGAGGTGCATGAGATTCAGAGTGAAAAAACATGATCTCCAGAAGCAAGGGGCTAAACTGTGTACTCAGGGGTTAAAGTACGGGGGAATGCCCCAGAATGGCCTATTTTTAGGGAGCCAGCATTCCAGGGTCCCCTAAAAATAGGGGAATGTGCCAGAACGCTGCGTTCCGGGGCCCCCTAAAAATAGCAGGGCAGGCCAGAACCCACTGTTCTGGTGGTGGTCTCCCAGCCAGTGGAAGGGAGGAGCTGCAGGCTGGGGCCAGCCCAGTCACCCTCCCTCCCTTCCTCGGAGCCTGGGGCAGCTTTGCCCCTTCCAGCCAGGGCTAGACAGGGCACACGGCTCGGGCCCGGGCTCCTTCTTACTGGTCATCTGGCCAGCCAGTGCTGCAGCCTCCTTCCTCCCACCCAGCTCTTCAGCCACCTCAGCCAGGTAAGGGGCGGGGGAGCTTGCAGCCGTTGGGCAGCTGGCAGGGAAAACGTGGGGGCTTGGAGACTGCATGGGGAGGGAGGAGAAACGGTTGGGATAGTAGGCTGGGGAGGGCTGGAATGGGGACAGGGAGCTGAGGGAGTGGGATTGGGGCTAAGAAGGACATGGGGAAAGGGATCTGATGGGGTAGGTGTTTTGGGGGCAGTAGCTGGGGAGGTCAGTCACTGGGGTACGTGAAGGGAGCCCAGACCTGCATGGGGGGCCCAGAAATTTAGGAGGGTTCTGGGCCCCCCCAAATTATACTTTAACCCTTGGATATTAGCGGCATTACCTGAGGTGGGTGAAAGGGGCCTGCACCAGAATGAGGGTGGCCTGCCGATTTAGGGGGGTTCCAGGGCCCCCCAAATTATCCTCTAACCCCTGTGCGCACTTGGTGCACCTAGAAAGCACAGCCCATGGAGCAATCCTTTCACATAAGTCCATGACATGGACCTGGCCCTCCTCCTACCACTCTGCCCAAGGGTCCCTCAGGGCAGGACACTCCCTGTATCCCATCTCCAGCGCAGCTCTTTAGTTGCTGGGCCACAAACCTGTTGCAATGGTAGTGGGGAAGAGGTCAAAAAGCTGGTGTGGAAAAGAACACATGCTCTCGTGCTGTTAGTCTGAGAGTACAAACCACCTGCGCACATGCTCTGGGAAAACAAACAAGGGGAATCTGCTGATGAGCCAATAAAACATCACCTGGTACTGCCTTTAGCTACATGCAGCTTGCCAACAGCTGAAGGCAGGGATGGAAACAGGGTGGCCAACTTAATCTTACCTTGCGGTACCTAGCCCTCTTACCTGCCTGGAACAATTCCAGAGGAGTCATCAGGCTTTGATTTGGCCTTGGGGCTTGCAGCAATCTTCTAGCCCTATCTGCAATTGCTCTAATTATTTTAGTTTGCAGGGAGGATAAAGCATGTCCTTTCTAAAGAGTGGAAAATTTAACCACTCAAGGGAGAGAAAGTTGAAGCCTCATAGGAAATTGGGACACAGGACAGTGATACAGAGCAGGATAGGACAGAGGACAGACGTGTCCACACTGCGTATGAAGGGGAGGTCGTAGCACAAACAGGTAACTGCAATCTAGCTACAATTTAGTTAGTACGGGTGACAACAATAGTGTAGACATGATGGCATTCTGGGAAGCTGATCCTCCACCTGCTAATCCCTGTGGAAGCTAGCACTGCCATGTCCAGATTATTATTGTTACGTTGCTCATTATATTAAAGCTAGCAGAGGCATGTTTAGAGTTGCTCCTTCATTTGCAATGTAGGCAAATCAAAGCTGATTTCGTTTACAAGGTCCCCTTTTGTAAGAACAATGCCTTACATTTCTGGAGGGTCTTCTACCGCAAAGGAGCCCAAAGCCCTCTACACCACGCTAAGTGTATCCAGTGTCTTCCACCTGAGGGCCTCAGGGCACCTCAACGGTTTCTGCACAGCTCATCTGTGGGCTGGGAAAGGATTTTCCCCAACTGATTAATGGGAAAAAGACTTCTGGTATGAAGAAGTGAAGTAACTTGACCAAGACAGCACAGTACGTCAGCAACAGAGCTGGGAACAAGAACCCAGAACTCCCAGTTCCAGTCGTCTGCTCTAGCCTGTAGACTGCATCCAAATGTGCAGGGATCACATTAATGGTCACTGAAATGCAGCTGCCTCTGGGCACGAATGTGGCAGTCCTTCTGAGCCAGCAATACAACAACTTTTAGGAAAGTGAAGGGAGAAGTAACTTCCCCAGAGCGAATTTAGGTCCATATGGCGCAGTTAGCCAAGCTGGAAACCAGCCAGGACTCCAGGATTAACACCTATACTTGTGGGGAAACGCCATGGGATCCTTACTAACCACAGCGGTCAACACCTAGGTTTGTGCTCATCCACACCTACAGCTGTCTCCTTCACAAACCCAACTGCTAACCCCAAATGAGTGGCAGCGATTAGTGGGTCTAATTGGGGAAGCGCCAGCATCAGCTGTCACGCTGCATAGCTCATTTGCAGGCAAACTGGATCAGACCTTTCCGAGAGCCTGGCTTGGGACCACGGTGGTGATCTCTCGGGGAACACAGAAAGGTCTCAAGGGCACAGAATAGCACAGACAAGGATGTGTATATGGGCAGCACAAACATGCTGACATGAGGCAGGGCCTTGGTATCCTTGTCTAAAGAGAAACCAGATGAGCATCTGCATAAGAGCCCACAAAAGATTCACACTGCCCACAGCCAGCAACCAAACCTCCTTTTCATGACAAGGCACCTCCTCCTCCCAGATTATTCTTGCAGAGCCGGATGTGGGGATGCTTCCATGCCCTCCAAGCTGCTCAGAGACAGCACACACAAGCCCAGCTCCTAATCTCAGCTAGTCTGGAGTAACCCCATTCAGGTCAAACACTCTGGACTGACGCCAACTATCTAAATTTAAATCTAGCTGCTGCTTCCTCTGTATAACGTTTCCTAGCTCTGCCCTTTTCCGCCCATACACTGGCAACACTCTTGTCCAAGTCCATGTCATCTTGCACTTCAGAGCACTGGATACTACTGCTCCAATGCTGCTCTTCTTTTGGTCGTTCAAAAAACTACAGCTAGAGACATCTTCCTGGCTTGTCACCCTGCCAAGTGCCCCTTCACCTCCCTCCACTGCATCAGTCACAAGTGCTGTATCTACAGCTCAATGGCCCTTCACGATTTAGCTCTGCCCTGCCTAGCAAGTCAAGTAGCGTATGGCAAGATGGATCCTGTCTTTGATCTGTCAACACTTCTGTCTTCGACCCCTACACGTCAGATTTTCCTTTGTACACTGCTGTGCTTTCACACCGACTGCCCCTTACACACGGGAAACACTCCCAAAGCCAATGCATTTGTCCTCTCTACAACCCACCTCTCCTGTGATGCTTAAAAGACTCTGTTGTAGGTCACAGGTTAGGCTGGTTGTCAGCTCTAACCACTGATTTCCACATAACATGCCTGTTTTACTGTTGCCCCACTGACTGTCCCTTTCATCCACCTGCTACAATTTACAATGACAAGACAGGAATTGTCCAGGGGCAAGAACTGTCGTTGTTTCACTTGTTTGTACAGCTCCAAGCACAATGGGGGAAAACCATCTTGGGAAGGGCTTCCATTACAGCAGCACCTAATCTGTTTTAGGAAGGATGTAAAGCAGCTGTGATACCAAGTGGCCAGTGTGATAGGCACATGGCAGCAGGGAGTGGGATCTCTGTACTGCCTCCTTGGATGAGCAGAGAAGAGGGGCTGTGAAGCTGCAGGTATTTGCCTTCCCCTCTTTGGTTGGCCTGGCATTGGGGTGGGGGGTATGGTCTGTAGGGCACATATGCATGGAGCCTTCCCAGTCTAGGGAAGAAGAAGGTGCACCCAGAATTCACAACCCCAGGCAGCAGAGACAAAAGAATTATCCAAGAGAGATTTCTCCCCTTTAGCTTTCACGGGAAAGCCAGTCAAATAGAATAATACATTTGTAGAAGAAATTAGAAACAACATATAGATGCTGAAGGGCTGTTCCATGCTATTTTGCCTCCATCAGCACCTTCTGGGAAGTCAGAGGAAGATGGGGGTGGGAGGAATAGTTGGAAGAGAGGGTAGATTTTCAGTGCAATATCATGATTATTAAGCTAAAACGTTGGACAACTGCAGCATGAGCTAAAATACGACAATGTCTGGCTCCTGCGCACTTCCTTGCCTGATCCCAACAGGATCCAAGGTGCTATCACACAGAACTATCCCAGACCAGGAAAATAGGCATACAGCTCATTAAATAGCAACGTACAAAAGAACAATGAAGGGAAAGAAACTGTGGAAACCCCCATCCCCAGCAACGCAGCTGGGAATATGCAGCTCTCACTTCTCCACCTGGTGTGGCTGCACTGAGGTAATAGTTGCTAAGGAAATAGGCCAGAGGGCACAGCTCCTCCAAGGGAAGGGGATGCAGAAAGTGGTGCTGGAGATAGGCAGAGGGCAGGGACATGGACAAGATCAGCTGGAGAAAAGATTACCAAAGACCAGGGAATATAGAGCTATTGAACAAAATGATTTGCCAAAAGTTATTTCATTGCAAAAATCTCCATCCTGCTATGCACACAAAACCCTTCTGTCATGACTGCAAACCCTGTCCTGCATCAACCCCACTGCCTGTTACATCCAAGTCTACACTGGCTGGGGAAAGCATCCTAGCACCCTTCCAGAAAAGCACGTTTAAGTACCATTCTCACTAGAAAGCGGACAATATAATCTCCTTACCCAGAGCAGATGGGGAATCTGATACTTTATTCTTCCTACCAAGCCCAGCTATTGAAGAGGCAGCACAGGATTTGACCAAAAAGGGGTTGTAATCTTTTCAGTGAAATGCACTGATTGACAGGCTGGATTTCATTCTCCCCACCCCAGCCCTTCCCCCAGTCCGTAAAATATGATTGGAAGAACTTGTTCTGAGCCTCAAGCAATTTCTCAAGCTAGACTGTTGATGCAGTGATCCCTGAACTGAGCAGAGTGCGTATGAGACATTAAGACGACACTGGGCAAGTCAACAGGAGGGGGAATTTCACAGAATTGGAAGGGACCTCATGAGGTCATCTAGTCCAACCCCCAGCTAAAAACAGGACCACTCCCACTAAATCATCCCAGCCAGGGTTTTGTCTAACTGGGCCTTAAATGTTTCCAGAGAAACATCTGAAGGGAGGCATCATTTTCTTCCTGCACATAAGGTGTCAGCTGGATGTCCCAGTACATGTCTGATCGAGCAAGGCAGTAGGCGAAATGCCAGACTAAACATAGGAGGCATTCCTTATTAAGTCCCTATATAGCAGGGGTCTCAAACTCAAATCACTACAAGGGCCACATGAGGACTAGTATGTTAGCCCGAGGGCTACACCACTGAAACCTTTTCATACAACAACATTGCAAATATCGGTAAGAATAGTGTCATTGTGGGCTGCAGGAAATAGCTTTAGGGGCCGCTTGTGGGCCATGTTTGAGACCCCTGCTATATAGCTAGGGCTCTTCTACTTGCACCAGACAACTAGAATCATGGTTTGCCTGCCAAACATGTTCTGGAGTCAGCTGTGTTGGAGTGAAGACACCTCCTCTACTGACCAAGAGAAAACAGGTGGAAGAGGGAAACACCGTCCCCACAATTCAACCCTTACAGCCTTATGGACAAATTCACAAAAGGAAAACCACCCCAGCCAAGTTCCCTGGCTGCCTGGGAACTTCTCACCAGGGGCAGGAGGGAACTCCCATTCTGTATGGAGGCTGAAATCGTCAGTCCTCACCCTCCCTCCACCCCGGCCGAGATGGAAACAGCTGGGAAAGTCTTTAGGTGGGGAAGCCAGGCAGTTCCTTCAGAGATATGAAAGCTTCTTTCCCAGCTGTCTGGAGAAACATGTTACTGGGGAGTGAAGTCATCAATTCTATTAGGATCCGGCCATTCCACTCGCCAGGATATGAACTCAGCAGAGGTTTATTTGTAGAGGGAAGAGGTGGACCCTTTTCCACTTCCCCCATCCTTCCGAAAGGACAGGACACCTCCCGGAGCGGGAAGAGATCCCTGTGATAGGAAGACCAGGAACCAAGCTCACTCTCTGCTGCCAACAGTAACTCCTCTCTGCTTAAAGGAGTTTATTGGATACATGGGGTGGAAAGCTACCTGTCTGTACATGGGCCAACTTCTGCCCCATGTGATAATGGCAGAAATAGAGGGAAAGACATCACCAAATAGCTAGGGAACATGGAACTGCAAACCTTGTGCACTGTGTGTTTGCAAAACATTTGATCCAATCTCAGGAAGTCCTCAAGAGTCACTTAGATCAGCTTGGATATTTAACATTGCCCCAGAGGTTGGGGAAAGGGCCATCCAGAAAGTATTTTCCAAAATCTCTAGGCAAGAGGAAGCAATGGCGGGGGGGGGGAGGATGGAGCTAGCATGATTTTATTTTCATTTAAGCAAGACCAAGCAAACAGCACATTAATGTGATCTGCTGAGGACACTGAAGAGACAAGATTGATGAGGGCATGGAATTAATACAAAGGGACTTAGTGGGATTAGGAACATGAGCAGAGAATAAACAGAAGCGGATTCAGTTTGGGAAAATTGCAAACTGCAGCATCTGGGGAAAAATAATTTAACAGGCAGATATGCAAAGATGAGAAAACCAGGGAAGGAAAATGCTGAGAGAAAGACTATCAAGGAGAGGGACAGCAAATGAGGCAAAAGCGTGCAATGTGATAAATGGTTTTAGAAAAGGGCATTGTAATAGCAGGCTGCATAAACAGAGGTAAGGCATCCCACAGCAGGGGTGGGCGATAGCCCTTCTCCGTGCAGTTCTGCTGTAACCACCACTGGAGTCATCATATCTGCAGGTCTGGGCATCTCATGCCCAAAACAGTGTGGGCTAAGAGGACCAGTTTCAGAGAAGAGCAATAAAAATGATCCGTGGGCTGGTGGGATTGGTTTACAAAGGAGCAGTAAGAGAGTTACATAAACCTGGCTTGTCTCAGCAGCAGTTTGGGAAGGTGGGTGGGGAGGTAAGTCTGCAAACATCTGAAGGAGTTTTACACAAGGGGGAGGGGGGACTATTGTATGGGCCTAACTGAAAGCAATGGGATGAAATTACAAAAGAAAGAGCAGAGACTGAGTGTTGAGAAAGATTTTGTGATGGTGAGATCTGAGTGAGATTTCCCCATCACTCCTATCTACAAAAGGGACTAAGACATAACTCTCAATCTGTAAGTCAATATGCTAACACAGGGTGGGCCATGACACAAACCACTAGCACAGCAGTAAAAGGTTAAAAGCAGAGGGGGCTGCCATGGCTCTGAACAACTGGGTTTAGTTACCTTGTGCTGCAACTCTTAACACTGGGGCCTCCTGCCATTAGTGCACCACAATCCTGACTAGATGACAAGAGGGGGCCCCACTCCCTGGAGTGCTTCCTTTAAGTAAGAGGTGCCACTGAGCTAAGAGAATCTGAGCACAGGCTTGGAGCTGGGAACCCCGAATTTAATTGTGTATGACTCTAGCTCGCTCTATGGCCTTAGGTAAATCTCTTTGCACTTCCATTTGCCATATCAGAGACGGGGGTCACTGATACCTACCAACTTCCCACGGGGCAGGGGCTTCGTTAGTTTGCCAAGAGCTTTGAGTAGGAGCAATAGTCGTTACTGATATGGAAGAATCTGGCACCTCCAGCAGAGATCAGAGCCCCACTGTTCATCACAGAGAATGACGGGCAGTCTCTGACCTGGATCGTTCGCGCTACTCTAGACCAGACATGCAAGGATGGGTGGGAAGCACAGCACGCTGCCAGTGATCTGCTCACCCAAAGCCACCAGTGGCTGAATGTCTTTATCAGCTATCCCTCTGAGTTCCTGGCCCAGGACCAGAGTGTCTGGGAACAAGAGCAAATCTCCCTGAAATAAACTTTGTCCCTTCTGCTGCCAGCGCACCTGGAATGACAAGCTGCCTGGAGTTGAAGGCTAACCTTGAACCACGGTTCCCAGTTTACAGCATTACTCCTGGTGTCTGAAGTCCTGGTGTTTAAAAATACCTCACCAAGGCCTTTCCTGAACTTTGACCTCCCAAAGGTTATCCTCCTACCAGACAGCCAGTCTCAGGAATCTGCAACCAGCTCCCCCAGCACTTTGCTCTGTCCAATCTGGGCAGGAGATGTTGATAAAGAGATTCCCAGAGGAAAAGATAGGATTAACGCAGATCCTCTTCTTTCCTGGGAGGATATCCACCTCAAGAGAAGGCTGCTGCCTCTCTTTAGCATTAGAGGCACCAAGACCAAATAATAAGTAGTTTATTTGCCATGGCCAGGGACAGGAAAACAATGCACAGATTGCACTGACCTGCCTGATCCAAACCCCAGATCCAGTAAATGGGGAAGCTTGGACTCGAACTCTGCCATTTTTGCCCCTAGCTCTGTCGTGGTCTGACCCAAAACCCCACATGTGAACTCCAGGCTCAGGGGAATTTGGAAATATGCAGCAGATGTGGCTGTGGCCTGTGGAATCTGGTCTCAGCAGTTATGCAGGTGGGCAGGGCAGCAGCAATTTGGGTCAGATTAATTTAGAGACAGGAGGACCTGAAGTCCCCAACAAAGTGATTCAAGGAGGATGTGTCAAAGGCAGGGGGCTGTTAACTATTCCTCCTAAACCCCTCTCTCTACCCACTGATGAGAGCAGGGGGATCATGACTGGCTCTTGAACCAGACAATAAGAAGGGGGCAATGTGGTATTTGTTCTCCTGGATCCCGTCCCTGGGGTGGCCTTTAGACTGACACAGAGAAACCAGAGGAGAAATGTCCTCTGTGCTCTACACTGCTCCGCCACCACAGAGAGAGAGGAAGGGAGAGGTTGGTACCGAAGGGCAAAACATGACTTCTCCCCACACACATCCAAAGGATGTGAGGCAGTGGGTGAAAGGAGGAGCCCTCAAGGGAAAGTCTGGGATTAAATGGAAATAGGCAATACCAGCATTGTTCTAGGAGATACTGATATGCTTGCTAGTGGGGTTAATTGGGGCCCTTGGGATGGGACAGGAGGGAGGAGCTAGGAGGAAAGAAAACTGGAGGGGAAAGAGTCATATCCCTGTCTTCAAAGGAAGCAACTGACTCCCAGGGATCCAGTGGGATGGGAGCATTAATGCTCTTCACATCATCCCCAGGGTTTATCTGCATTGTGTGAATTCCTCCGTGCTATGCATCAAAATCTGCTCAGTGCACTGACAGCTCCCCTGGGGTTACTTTGGATTTACACCAGCATAACAGCACAGAATTTGGACCAGAGTTAGGGAATGCCCAAGCTGGGGATTTCTCCCTCCCTCCTTCCTTCTTTGCTGTTTTGTGATGCCTATGTTTTTAGTTTGCAGTGATGTTCAAAAACAGGTAGACAGCCAACCAAGGTGCCACTTGCTCTCTTTAGGGGGAACTCAGCAAGGGCAGCCACTTCAGAGCAAAACATGCCAGGTACGTCCTTCCCCAGGAACTTAGCCAGCCTCCCAAACTCCACACAGGGGGTCACAGCCCCCTAACCCTGAAATGCAGCAAAAGGGGTCTGTACTGAACCAGCCCCATCTCCCTCACCCCCAGCCAGTGGGGCCTCAAAAGAGCTACTAGGCCCACCTCTGGCCCAGGCGGGTAGCTAGGGTAGCACAGGACCCCCGCAGCCCCTGGGGCTTCCCTCTCCCAGCTAGTCAGCAGTCAGAGAAGGCAGCTGAGGAAGAGACAAGACAGTCCAGACAGGATGAAAGGGGAGCGCAGAGCCATTGGACACCCACTGGCTGCTAAGGAGTATTCTTCGTCCTGCTGCAAGGGGTCTGGGTCACGCACAAAAGGGTACAGGACTTTGCCTTTTGCCCTGTTCTCATCACTCCAGCTGAGACTAGCTGAGGAAAGAGTCTGGCTTTGCCTGTGGAAACAACATTGGTAAAACAACCAGTCTATCAGCTCTGGCAGGGCATCCTGGCCCTTTGGCACGTACATCATGGCAGCGTGCATGACAGGAGACTCCTTCCTGATCTCAAGGGAATTGGCTGACAGCCTGGAGCAGGAGACTGACTGAGACCTTGCCTAGAGCGGGGTGCATTAGCTTCGCTGTAGTTACGCTAGTCACAGCATGACAGCTGTGGATACAGAACAGAAGACAGACAGACATTTGTCGGTCCCGTCTGAACCCCAGCGACAGCCTCTGCTCGCTAACCTCCTGGGAGATGAACTGCACAGTCACTTTCCGTGTGTCTCAAACCGACCTGCAGTTAGTGTCCTCTAGGGACCCCTGCTTCTCTTTTCTGATGGGGGAAGGAGGATAAAGCATCCATCCTTCTGCACTCTGGGGAACAGGAATCCCGTGGCTTGGGGGCTACCCGGGTGAGAGAAGCCACACTGGGGGGAGAGGGAAATGCTGGACAGACACAAGTGTCATCTCATCTCCAGCAACTAGAGCCAGCACAGCAAACGCAGGTGGAAGAACCAGCATCCTAGGTCCACATACTCCTCCACAAACGTCTGAACTAAAGGCCCTGAAATCAGTGGGAGGGACACTTTACACAGCTTACCAGCACTGTGCAGTGCTTGCCCCAGCTATTCTGGGACATGGGATTTCTCCCTCTCTGCCAAACACCTGCTCTCTTGGACCATGGGCAGGAGATTTCATTAGGTTCCCCTCATTGTCCAGCCTCAGCTTTGCTGCTCCATATATTTGCCTGAGCTGGCCATCTGTAGGAAGGGCTGACAGCTGCTTGCAGACTAGCTGGGGATGAGGGCGATGGTGGGGGGGGGGATGATCTCCCCCTCTCTCCAAAATGACCACCACATAGACAGGTTGGAGGGAGAACAGGACCTTGTTGGGACAGTGGGGAAGCCAGCCCCATGCCCATTCAGCCCCGATCCAGTTCACCCCTGACAGCTCACCAGCACCACTCATGTACAGCTGTGGGGAGGGAGAAAACCAAAGTGAAGCATGCCTGCCCCAGCAGCACCATTTCTATAGCTCCTCAGTGTCCCTCCGTGCAGCACTCAGACACCTTTTAAACCTCACCGCATTCCCGTGAGGCTGATGTGCAAACTGAGGCAAGAGGGGTTACCGATATTGCTGAGAGGCAATGATGGGATCAGGAAAAGAAGTCGGTAGCCCTGACTCTTGTTTCACTGCCTCCCTGCGCCCTCACCTACCCAGGGAGCAGGTGAGTGGATGCACCCTGGCAGACACAGGCTCACGCTGAATATCTGTGAGCTAAAAGTGAGATGGTTATAATGAAACTGCTGGTTTGGGGCAGGTTGGATACAAGGATAGGGTCAGCTTCTAACCACAAGACACCTTCTGACACTGAATTGGGGTTGCCTTCTCTCTAGTTTATTGCTTTCTCCTCCCTGATGGCTCTAGGAGGGCTCCTGCACACACACCCATGTGTGGGAGAGGGAGGTGTTCACTCTCCATTTCCAGCCTGGATTTTGGAGAACTCCTATGCTCCCTTTGTGCAGTTGGGCCTGCTCACATTATGGCTCCTCAAAAGCAGGACCCCCCCCCCCTCCCCCATCAGTGCACAGGCACCAAAGCCCAAGAGGAAACTCAGGCCCCCATGTCATACTCAGCATAGCCCATGAAAGACACTTTTTAATCAATCAAGGAGCCCAGTTTGTGGATTGGCCCAGATAGGAAGGAGATGTGAGCTCAGCAGAGAGGCTCAGTTTGCCATGCTTGACCTCAACAGCTGTGGAGTGGGACAAAACAGTTTTGGGTCAGGACATTGTCGGGCAGCTACGGTGACTGGGACCAGCCCCACGCTCAGTAGAACCCATTCCTTGAGCACCAGTGACCAGCAGCTGGAGAAACGGAGAAGTACTCTCCCACTACCTATGATCCACGCCCAGACCATGGACTCTATTGGGTGAGCATCAGTGGCTCAAGTAGCCACCACCTAGGATTTGGGGTTAAGACTAACCCCCCAAATGCTTTAGGCTTGCCTACATCTCCTCCACAGTTCAGTAACTGACAGTCACTTTCTACCACCCTTGTCCTACATCCTCTCTTCCTCTGGAGTGATCCTGAGAGCTGGCGAGGGGTCTGGTCAACAGGCCAGCTTGCGAGGTGGGTCCCTGGAGAATAAGGGAATGCGGACAGTGAGGCAGATACAGAAAGGTAGGAGAGAAGTCCTGGAGCCAAATTTGTCTGCTAGCTAAGAGATTAAAGTCCAGGACTCCAAGGCAGCATCCTCTGAAATGCTTCCAGTTCCACTCGCAGGGTCAGATAGACAGGCAGAACAGCAGCATCTCAATGCCTGGATGAGACAATGGCATTTGGAGGAGAGATTTAGATTTATTAGAAACTGGGGAATCCAGCGGGAAAGGAAAAACCTGTATAAGAAGGATGGACTCCACCTAATCAAATCAGAACCAGATTTCTGGCATATAAAATTAAAAAAGGTCACAAAGGAGTTATTAAACTAGGAGGGGAAGAAGGGGAAGCTGACAGGTGTGCAGAAGCACATGTTTTGGACAGACGTCTCTTAGAGGAGGATCTATTATAGCAATAGTTTTCAAACCATGGATTGGGACCCAGTTCTGGGTCACAGACCCTCAGATACAGGGTCACGGCATCCCCTGCTGCTGCCACCGAAAGACTGGAATGCATTGCTCAAATAGGTAACTGTTGGATCACAAGCAGAAATGATTTCTTTTCAACTGAGTCTTGAGGAAAAAGTTTGAAAACCACCATATTAAAGAATACTCCATAACCTAATAAAGAGAAAAGGGTACAAGTTGATAAACAGAAACAGTTAAATGAAAAAGAGCCCTCTTCAGTTACATCACCAAAAGGCAGATAAATACCAACAGCTTTTTCTAAGTGCCTTGTATACAAATGCTAGAGTCTGAATACCCAGCTGGATGAACTTGATTGCCTGGTATTAGAAGAGGATATTGATATAATAGACGTCACAGGAACTTGGTGGGGTGATGCTAAACAATGGGAAATGGTCATACCAGGTTGCAAAATATATAGGAATGATAGAATAGGTTATACTGGTGGGGGAGTGACAGTATACATGAAAGAAAACAGAGCCAAACATAGTTAAAATCTTAAATAATAAAACTACAATAAAATCTCTATGGATAGAAATTCCATGTTTGACTAATAAATATGTAACAGCAGCACCAGGATGGTGAAATGCCCAGGGAATTAGAGAGGCTAGGAGGAAAAAAAAAAAAAAAAAAAAAACAACCCAGAAAACCCAGTAATAATGGGGATTTCAACTTTCCCCACACTGACTAGCCAAGTCACCTCAGTACGGATGCAGAGATAAAATCACGAATGGTGTGGAGAGAGTGAATATAGAGGTGTTATTTATCCTTCACACCACACAAGAACGACAGGTCACGCAATGAAAGCAATACACAACAAACAAAATAAAGCAGTAGTTCGCACAGCACACAGTCAACCTGAGGAACTTGCCCGGGGATGCTGTGGAAGCCAAAAGTGTGACTGGGTTCAAGAAGGAGTTAGCTAAGTTCACGGAGGATAGGTCTGTCAGTGGCTATTACACAAGATGCTCAGGGATGCAACCCCACTGATGGCCAGAAGCTAGGACTAAATGACACACTTTTTCTGCCCTGTTCTGTTCGTTCCCTCTGAAGTTCTGACACAGGCCACTGTAAGAAGACAGGATACCAGGCTAGGTGGACCACTGGTCTGACACAGTCTGCCCGTTCTTACGTTCAGATGGAAAGAGGAAGGTGTCTCTTGAAAAAACACTCAAATCTCAACCAGTGTGAGGGAGGGAGGAAGGGACGGAAAAAGCCATTACGAGGAAGAGGCATGTGGGGATGCCAGCTGTGTTAGTGAGACAGAACAAGGCAGGCACCTGAAATCTGGACTGGGACACAGTCGATGTCCAGACTGGCACCAAAGATGAAGCCAAATTCTATCTTGGTTGAAAACAGTGCCTGATTCCTCCTCTCTCTGCCAGAAGCTGACAGGCATCTAGGACTCAGCCTCTGTTCCCAGGAAGCAGCTGGTAATACAGTCCCAACCCAAGACCTATCTGCTAAGGTACCTTTGCCTTGCCTTAGGTTCTCCTTACCACCCTTACACTACCACACCCACACGAGGGGTCTTCCTGGCCTAGGAGTGCAGCTTCCAAGTTCAGCCCAGACTGGAGAGAGCCTTGAGCCTGAGAGACCTTACATTACCAACTTTCAGTGAGCCCAAGATGCAATTTTTATGCCCTGAATCCCAGCGCTGAAGGACAGATAATGGCCTCCAGGGAAATCTAGTAAGGAAACTGCATCTGCCTCTTCCAATCTCCAGCACAAATCGCATCTAGCCCTTTCATCCAAGGGTCTCCTAGAGGTGGATCAGCACGATCCATGGAATCAAAGGAGAAGCAAAGGCACCAAGGGGCAAAGTGACTTGCCCATGGTCACTGAGTGAATCAGTGGCAGAGTCAGGAACAGACCCTAGTCCTCTGGTTTTACCACTATACCACACCTTGTCCTAATGGGAAAAGCCGACCATCTCTGCATGGAGAGACCCCTGTGCTGGACTCCCTCAGTCCCTTTGTTCTAACCATTCAGTTACAAACACAAAGTGTTAAGGACTGAGTAACAGGGAGGGGTCTGGACTTCATGCTGATCATTTGCTCCCGCCTCCATCTGTGGGCCGGACCAACTAAGTGGTGCTGGGACTCAAGCTGAGGCTTGCTGGTCTAGAGACCCTCCCAGGAACACGATCTGTTTACACTTTCAGGGAGCAGGCAAAGGTGCTTGTTGAGAACGGGAGTCAGTGGAGTAGCTGACTATAAAGTGGAATTGAATGGTGAAATCCTCCCTCCTCTCCCCTGGGGGGTAGGACAGGGGAGAGAGAATGGGGTGAAAAGGGGAAACAAGAGGGGTGGGTCAATATCCATCAAGTCCATTTCACTCCTTCCCTCCAGAACAAGGGCTGCCCCATCTTGCTTGCTGTACAAACTACCATCAGCCTCTCTCCTGTGGCACAAGAGCGCAGAGTGCACAGATCTTCAATGAGCAAGCAGCCCCAGTGGGGAAGGGGGGGTCTTAGATTTTCTAGTCCCACCAGCTTGCCAGCAAGATCTTTTGTCCCTCCGGAAAGGAGTTAAAGGGCACAGGCCCTGAAAGTCGCAGCAGTTCCAGGCTGGGAAAGAGCATGTGCAATTTCCAGAGGTCAGTCTGTGCAGCACCTCTTGCCTGCCCTTAGCATAACAGGGAAACAGATTGGACATAGAGCTGCCCCTTCATCGCCAGCAAAGGCTCTTTCCCCCATGGCAGTGACATGGTTAGACAGCCATGGCCACCTGTCTGACAGGAGACAGTTGACATTCACCTAAGAGAATACCTAACGGAGACAAGGAAATGTGGGTCTGACTTAGCCCTGCATCCTCAAGGCTCCAGGCTGGCGCTGCTAAAGGCAGAGGAGTTTGATTCTGTGATCAAGCCAGGATGGAGCACAGACATAACACATGGGGGGGAGGTGTCCAGAAACGTCCCTGCCCAGGTTCCAGACTAAGGGTGAAGGAAGCAGGAAAGAGAACAAAAAAGCACCTCCAAGACACCCCCTCCATGCATGATCCAGCAAGTGCTGCTAAATATAGACATGGAAACAGATGCTCTGAGACACGGAGCTATGAGGTTATTAGGGAGAAATAGAGCATTAGCTCAGAGAATGAGCAGCACACAAGGAAATGGTGTGTTCCTTTGCTAGGCCTGAGAGCAAACTCAAAGGAGCCCATTGCAGGATGCACACAGGAACATGTACAATGGGTACTGATGCCAGTTCCCGAATGGAGCTTGGAAGGGGGCAGTCAGTACCAGCATAGTGAGCTGCCCATGGCATGTGAATAAGGAGCCTAGGGGTGGAAAGCAGCCCTGTGGGGCAGCCTGTTCTGCATCCCTCCTTGACATTCTGTCCCTTGGCAAATGAACAGTAACCAAGGGCAAGTCTTTCTCAGCAACCGAGCCAGAATGGTGTATGCCTTGGTGACCGTGAGCCAGCTGGGCAAGGGAGATTTAAAAGCCAGGGCTGTGCACAAAGGAGCATGACAAAGAAGGTAGTGGAGGGACTGTCTGCAGGACCGTCTATACCACTGGTTTTCAAACTCTTTTCCTTGGGACCCAGCTGAAAAAAAATCATTTATGCCCATGACCCAGCAATTACATCTTTGAGCAATACACTCCAGACTTCTGGCAGTGGCAGCAAGGGGTGCTGCAACCCTGTGCTGAGTCCCAGCCCTAAGTTTGACAACCACTGATCTATGCAATGACTTTAGCACTGCTTGCAGATGTGGCTCAGTTTCCATTCACACTGCAAGAGTTAGGCATATCAGAGGACGCCGACGCTAGAACCAGGCTCCTCAGTTCCATAGCCAAGCCCTATAGACCTATTTATACCATGCTCTGCATGGCTGAGCTCTTCCAGCAAGCCCAAAGTGTAAGCAAGGTTTACAAGAAGGGTGCTAAGCCACAGACACTCCTGACTTTTGATCTGGATCCAAAATTCACCCAGTGGCTGGATCTGAGGGTGTTGGTGGCCCATCTCCATAACCAAGCTGCGAGCTTCTCCAAACTTGCCCCAAAATGAAAATCCGTACGTTGTTTAGGGTACAAAAAACCTCTCCCATCCCTTCCTGCAACTTGGATTTATTAGCGAAGAAATTAACAGCATTATAATGGAGCTCAAACTTTCTCATGGGGATTGGGTGTTCCTAGGCTCAGGGATCCTCCTGGTGGGCTAATCACTCCCTGTCCCTAATGTCCCCTCAGACTCATTCCTACCTTTCTTATAACCAGGTAGGACAGACAAGCTACCTGCCTCTGAGAGGCCACAACCCTTTCACAGGAGGCTCAGCGTCCCCAAGCAAATGGTTGTAGACAGGACGGAGTACTTTCAGTACCTTAACTACAAGATCTCTTTGCCCTGATTTGCTGTGGCAGGAGCATTACTGGGTGCATAGTACCCTTAGCTAGTCACATGGTTCTTGTTTGTCCTCTTAGGCAATGATTAGCCAATGCGTGCAAGAACTCTGGTCCATTTTTCCAGGCAGTAGTACACAAGCTTTAAGTCACATGGCCCCCTCTCTGCACATGGGACAGTAGCTGGAAGAATGAGCGTGCCAAGTGCTCCTTCCATTTATTTCTGTCCCTATGACAGAGAGGCACTCCCAACATCAAAATAACTCCCTTCAGTGCTGGGCGTGTCTCACACATTATTGTGGAGAGTAGATGACTCAGAAGAGTGTAACCCGCAGGCAGGGGAGATGCAAAATGGGCGCCAAAAGACTGGGAAATAAAACACATGCAAGGGGCAGCAAATGGCACAAGGTGCATGGGCTGAAATAAAAGAGCAATTAATGGGTGCTGAGACACAGGTGAGCTAACAGATGAGGCATGAAAGGAGATCTGGGGTGCTAAGGCCTGACCAAAGGGCTTGGGTGGGAATAAGAGTGGCTCAAGGGGCAAGGCATGAATAGAGAAGCAGGTTACACAGCAAGGCAGAAGGCTCTGGGACTGAAAGTGTAACATCCCACCTGACCAGACATAGCGGCACTTGTCCTGAATGAGCAGGTGTGCTAAAAATAACGGTGCAGTGCAAGTGGCAGGATGGAATTGCTGCCCTGAGCACATCCCACAGTCTCAGGTGGGACTGTATGTGAGGCAGGCAGCCATCCCAGGGCTGGCACCACCATCACGACACCACTGTTTTTACAGCATTAGCACAATCTGAGCTACCACCACTGGTGCATCGACATGAGTTAGGAGTCACACTTTCAGCTCCATGGTAGATAAACCCTTAGTGGGCCAGAAACATGACAATCCACTACATCCACTGGCAGGTGCTGTTGATGATCGAAGGCAATGGTTCCAACCTGTGGCTCAGGGGTCAAAAATGGCCCACAGGAGCTTTCAAGAGTGGCTTGTGGCTCCCCCCTTGCTGGCTGCAGAAGGGAGCTGCTGCTCAAGGACCCAGGCAAAACACATTGCTGAAGGGCTACGAGATCAGTGCAAGCTCATTGCTGCACCCAAGGGGAGGGATGATCAGCGCTCCCTTCCCCTGCTCCAGCAGGGAGAACATAAGTTACAGGACCTATGCAGTTTCCCTGGTGCAGCCAGAGGGACAGGAGATCAGCAAGGAGGCAGCCTCCTCACTGAATTACTACCATCTGGCTGCAATGGTGGGGAGGGAGTTTGGAGCAGCCAGAACCCACCATGCTCGAGGAGAGGAGCAGGACTCTAAAAGTCAGTGCCTTCTGGTTTGACCACACTTAGCACGGCACTCACTGTGGCTTAGACGACAGACTGTGTGCTTTGGTGTGTAGTGACGGTCACTCGTCTACAGTTGTGCTTTGTCTGTACGTACTGTGGGTAAAATAGTGGAAGTAAGAATGAGCACAGTAGTATGAAAATGTTCACTTTAAATAGGCAGTAATTTGTAGTCCCTTTGTGGCATACACATCAATACATTTTTATGGGTTGATGGTCTGGTGGCACAATATTTGAGGCTCTTGAGCCACAAAGTTTGGGAATCCTGATCAAAGGGGGCTGACAGGAATCAAGCCTCCTCTCTGTTTTACTGGTGGGGATATGAAGGCAGAGAGACGTGAAGTGACTTGCCCAAGGATACAGTGAGTCAGCAGCAGAGCCACAATGCTCTCCTGCACTTTGAATCCTGTTGGCTTCTGTAGCCTGGCCTGGAAGGGCTGCCCTGAAGCAGGCCCAAGAGCTGTAAATATAAACTTTGTACAGAGCATAGCTGAGACCAAGAGACTTCTAGTCTTTCTGGAGAAGGAGGGGAATAAAGGAGATGGGTGGAATTGGAGAACACGTCTATTGGGGCAGGCACACTAGCCAGGCGGGCCGTTCTAATAGGCCTTGCATCTCTGACACTGCAAAGGGGATTTAAGACGATGGCACTGCAGTCTTGTAAGCTGATTCTTCCACCTGTCACGGCTGGAGCCCATCCATAGACACACTCCAAGTTGTGGGAGGCTCTTGAGCAATGTCCGTAGTAGTTGCCTGATAAATAGTTAGGGAATTCAGAAGTCATTTTAGGCCAGCCTGCCTCACACACACTCAGGCTGCTCTTCCCAAGATCGTGGCGACATTTATACGCGGAGCTTATGGATTTGTTTTGAAGGCAGCCGTAGAAGCCAAAAACCATTATGCAACTTCAGTAAGTTCGCAGCACCTACAGGCAGAGGCAAAGGGCAGCGTTATGAAACCACGGGAGTTTTCACACCCGGAGGGCAGTGCTCTGCTGCACGCACAGGGCCCAACGTGTCAGTCAATATTTGTCTTAGCTGCTGTGTTGCAGCTGCTGCCACTGCTCCCCCAGACAAAGCCCACTCAGAGGGGATGCTCAAGCTTCAGAGCACCACTGGAGGACCCCAGGGACAGTGGGGTAGGAGCTCAGGCTAAGAACCAGCCTATAAGATGCACGTTTCACTCAGGAGGGCTTCACACTCCCATGGTGTGAGGCAGGGCTCTAAGAAACATGCTTCAGCAGTTAACCCAGGGATCTCAAACTCAAATCACCATAAGGGCTGCATGAGGACTAATACGTTAGCCTGAGGGCTGCACCACTGAAACTTTTTCATACAATGATATTGCAAATATCGGTAACAATAGTGTCACGGTGGGCTGCAGGAAATAGCTTTAAGGGGCTGCACGTGGCCCACAGGCCATGTGTTTGAGACCCCTGAGTTAAACAATGGCTTTTGGTGACCGTATACTTTTGCAAAGAGGAGGAGCATTCCAAGGAGAAAGTCTTGCTCCTTTATCTTCCCAGGGCCTCTTTGCAGCTCAATCTTTGTACACTCACTGCATGCCCACCACATCAGCCATGACATTGCTCAGTTTTCCTGCAAGCCCTGAATCAGAGCAAGGTACTGTACCCTAACCTTCTGCCAGGAGGTTAGATTGCTTGGAACTGGGAGGTGTCGGGCATCTCCAGACCTGCAGCTTGCTGGGACACTCACTCAGGAGAGGCTTGCGCTGTGTTAAAAACCCACTCCAAACAGGTCCTTGCCTCCAACTGGGATCTGATGTGTGGGTCCTGGGGGAAGTAGGTATGCACCTCCTGCACATTTGGGGTACAAGCCTTGATTTCCTCAACCTCTCCCCCAGCCCCACGAAAGCGAAGGACTGTGGTGTGTTTCTCTCTTTTTTTGGTGCTTTCATACTTTTATGCTGCATTTTGCCGCCAACTGCTCCAGGGCTGGCACTGTGCCATGGCAGGCTGAGCTCTTTTGAAACAAAACACAGCATGGAAATGAATATATGAAGTAACTCGATGCATTAACTCTTGCAAGATCTTCCCAGAGTGCGGCAGGGGACCTCACACGGCACGTTCCAGAAATCCCATTCCAGATGGAAACCATCTTTCTCAGGAGATGCTGTCAATTGACACTGGAGTTCAGTAATAAAATCAAACTTGATGCAAGAGAGGGGAGAGCTCCCCTCCTCCCAGACCCTCACAGTGGCAGAGAGGAAAAGTGCGACGACAGGAGGCAGTGAGACTCCCGCTTACACTGTCGTCTTTGGGCTCATTTCACCTCTAAAGGCAGCAAGGAGAGAAGCAGAGACCAGAGAGCAGTTCTGTGATCTCAGAGCCCCCCCAACTTTCCAAGACTAGTTTCTCCCACTATCCCTATCCTTTAATGCACCTTCTGCCAGTCATCCTCTGTAAGAGCCAGCTCCAAAGTGAAAGAGGAGTGGTAGCCTTTTCACTATTCAGTGGGATCTGCATCAGGCCCATGGAGCATGTGGATTGGTGGCTTTGGCATATTCCACCAAACTACTGAAGGGAAAAACATTGGGTGGGTGGGGTCGAGATGTAAAGCTGGAAGGCAGGTGTCTCTTGGGCCACAGAGCACGAGGCTGACACCCTGGGAGGTGCGCCCTAGATAGTGTTTCTGGGGCATTATTGGAGATTTTCAAACGTAGACAATGGTCCAGCAATCCACGACAGAGAGAAGAAAAATGAATTCAGTTCTTGGTTGGCTGGGGGCATCTTTTCTCCCAGCCAGCTGAAGGCAGCAGCCAACAGGGCAGCACCCTGGCAAGGAGGTGAGAGACCTGAAGAAGCCCAAGCAGAAGCCGCAACTTGATCTGCAGTTATCTGGGCTTGACTGCCGGGTCCAAACTGGCATACTGAGCACATGAGAGGACGGGACATGGAGCTTGTAACAATCTAAGTAAAGGAGACAAACGAAGGGAGGAAGCTGCCTCCCATACTGAGCCAGAGCAGTCCACAGAGGCTGCAGCAGCAGCAACGGTTATTTATTTCCATGCATACAAACTGTTGTTAAGGTGGGGTTAAAGCTGCGGATGCGGATCAGTGCTTTGAGCAGACGGGTGTTAGGAGCCCAGAAGACCAGAGTCAAAGCAGCACATCCCAAGCAGAGTCACTGTTCAGAAACTCCAGTACCATAAAAGCTTTTCTGGTGGATCCAAGGAGGGCTGGAAGAGAAATTTTATGATGGAAACTCAGGTGCTATTTCATAGGCATGCCCCATTAGGAAGATCAAAGAATCCAGAGATAGAAAAGGGAGAAACTCGTTAGTGGCTTTCCCTCTGCAAGGGCAAGAGAATGGGCCAGATTCTGCCACGAATGACTGGCGTTACACCAACAGAACTGACAGCTGAGCCAGGCCCTAGCAGGGGACGTAACAGCCGTTAGCGCTCCCGCTGAGTTTGAGCCCAGATGATACTCAAGCCTTTGTACACTCAAATCAAAAGTCAAATCAAATCATAGGGCTGGAAGGGACCTCATGAGATCATCGAGTCCAACCACCTGGGAATTGAACCCAGGACCTTCTGCATGTTAAGCAGAGGTGCTAGCCACTACACTATTTGCAGGGCTCACTCAGTAACACTCTCCCCATGGAAGACACGTAAGATCAGGGCCAAGGGCCTTATGCAATAAAATGGTCTTTACACCGCTGTAAGCTTTGGGTCAGGTCATTTAATCCCTGCACTCCCTACTACACAACAGCCAGTTACCTGTACCCCCTCGCGCAGATTTCTTGGAGGTGCGACTATCTCCGTGGGCCAGGAAGTGACACTTTTCCTACTTTAAGCTTCCAGCACCATCATGCCCCCTCTCCCCAGTCTGAGGACGCATCAGACATTGCATTCAACCGCTGCCCATCACCCCATCCCTGCAGTCTTTGGCTGAACCTTGGCAGTGGCTGTCATCATGCCGGGGTTGTCCTAGCAGGGTCAGGGTCCCCGACTACTCCTTGGCTACTACGGGAGAAACCACTAAATTCCAAGGGAGAGACAAACATGACATGCAGGGAATCTGGCCCATCTAGTGGTATGTCTGTCTTGGGAGCGTGGCAGAGACCAACTCAGGTTCATTCAACCTAGCCTCTTTCACCCCAAACCAACCCCCCCAAGGCCTGCTTCGTGGAGAGTTATCGCTGGGGTGTTTAGAAGACAGCAGGAAAAGGAGCAGAGGAACTAAGGGGCAGGAGGCAATGGAGAAGAGAGTGGGTTTCTGAGGAAACAGCCAAAGAAGTGAAGCATCAGCCAAGGGGGAAAGGTGCATAAATGCTGCTCTAAAAGGCAGTTAGTGCAGAGGAGAAGGCTCCTGCACCAGAAGTGGGAGCAGAGAGCAGAAGAAAGTAGGAGAACGTTGGTAACATCAGCTGGTGCAAAGCCGTGGAAAGGTTTGATGCCTACCCTGGCTGAAGAGGGAACTGGTGCAGCTACCTGAGGAAGGGGTTGGGGGATGAGATGGCTGGCTACCCAGACAAAAAGGGGGGTAGCAGCATCATGCACATACTAAGGAGCCAGGCCTTGGGGAGGCTGGGGCCTATCTGCACACAGGGGTCCGACAATTAGATCCTGGGGCCGCTCCCTCCCCTGCTGCTTTGTAAGGCAAACACCATGCCATCTGTTTGCGAAGAGCACAAAGCATTCTGGTCCTAGGGACAGGGCAGTCACCAAGTTCCCAGGCTTTGGCACCGCGTTGCCAGGACCGGCGTCCGTGGCCCCAGCTGCTTGGCCCAGCCACTCGGAGCACGCTGGAGACACCGACGCTGCCCACCCTACAGCCTGGCAGCTGTCTCTCTAGAGCGAATTCCAGGCAGACCTGGGAACCACTTTCCTGAAGGAGGTTTCCTTGCGTCAGCTGCTAGGAGACTGGCTTTGGCAATGGGAGTTATTTTCGCAGGCTGTGCAGCTGTAGGCCACTGGCTGTGGCTGCTCTCCTCCGACCAGTGGGGCTCTGCTGGGCCCTGGAACCAGCAGGATCTGCACCCCCAGGTCCCAAGCTGCCCCTGCAGGCTACAGGGGTGTGGGAGGAGAAAGTTTTCTGGCCTTTGTTTCCCTCTTCTCACACAGCTGCCATTGCTGCTCAAGGAGCATTTCCAGCTGGATGGGGTAGGCAGCACAACCCACCCTCAACCCCTCCAGCAGCTCCCTCCTCAAGCCAGTCCCTTCCCCACTGATGACAGAATTAACTCTTTGGAGCCTGCAGGCCGCACACCTGCAAAGCATCTGCACATCCCAGCTGCTGCTCCAGTGTCCTCAGGACCAGAGTGGCAGGGGCCTCCTTGGCCACAAGCGATCTGAGGAGTCACAGGGAGGCATGTAGGATCTGCCCACATTTTTGCTGTCCCCTCAAGCGCAGCCATAGGTGTTTGCTTTAGTCACAAGGAGGCAGCGACTGCGAGGCTGGCTCCAGCCTTCCCCTCACACTCAGCAGTTGGCATCCAAGACACTCCCCATCCTGGGCATCTACGGCTCCCGGGGAAAAGGGCGCAGGATGCGTTTGTCTAGCTCAGCCTACAGCTGGGGCTGGGACAGTGTCACTGCGAGGCATTTAGAGTGGCCCAAATGATAAGTCCCCACCTTCACCCCCTCATCCAGCAGCTACTTACCGCCTCATCCATCCCAGGGACCCCATACTCATGAGCAATGGGGATTTTAAACAGTCAGACAGGAGCAGGAAGGACTGAACAGTAGTGTGATTTCCCAAATGGCCCCAAAGCCATCAATTTTGCACTCACTGCATGGGAAATATCCATCATCATCAGGCTAACTCTCTCCTACAAGGTGCAAGAGCCCTGCCTCCTGCTGGCACAGGCACCCAGCAAGATCCATGGGCTCACACCAGGCTAGTGTGAATGCAGCCCTTACAGAGACAGTGCCCAGAGCGATGCCCCCAGCCTTTTCCCTGCCCTGCGCAAAGGATGCAGCTCATGAGTCTCCTTGTGCCACGGGAGGCAAACAGCCATCTCCAGAACACTCCTCCTCCAAGTGCCATGCGGCCCAGCTCTGCCCTGGGATGTTTTAAGAACATGCCCTGCTATAATAAGGACAGCCAAACCCTTTGGGAGCAGCCCCAGAATGAGAACTTCATCTGCAGCTGTAGGAATTTTCTGGTGCTGCAAAACACAGCCGGGAAAGGGAAGCCAAGAGATAGGACTGGCTGTGTCTAGAGAAGACTAAAAACCATGCCTGGCTCTGCCCAGCTTTCACTTAGGTGGCAAACCCAGAGACCGCAATGCCAGGGGCATTTTTAGGAAGCAGTTATCAGAGGGCAACATGCCAGGACTGGCCTGCAGAGATACCCAGAAAAGCAGCCATGAAGGAGCGTTTGGGGTAGATGAGAAAGGGCAGGGCAGTGCAGAGTGATGCAGAATAAAATTACTCCCCCCCAGACAGTGCAGTGCCCCCATGCTCAGGTTAGCACGAGATCTGACTCAGGGCTGCCCCCCAAAGTCCCTCTTCCCGGTTTGCCGCCTCCTGGGATGAGCTCTCATCCAGGACCCAAATGGGGCCTCAGCCACCCCTCGGCCTTGCTGCAGTCGGCATGAACCTGCTAGCAACACATTCCTTCTTCTGCGGAGCTACGGGACGCTCTGGCCGGGCGCCAAGGAGCAGGCCTGCCCACTCAGAGGAGCCGTGGTGCCCCTCGTGACAGGCAAGCCGGCGAAATGAGAGCAGCTGCCCTCCGTGGCTGGCAGCTGAATTCCTGCATTAACTCAAGGGGAAACCCGTGTGTGGGCTGACAGCCGTCCCTTCCCCCTCCAAGCTGAACTTCTGCAGCCTCCACAAAGGACAGAGACCCCCCCCAGTGCCTTTTACACCAAGAGGATGGCTCCCCCCTGCCACCCACCCGGAAGATCTGACAGACACATGGGTGGCTTCACGGGGACAGCAGCAATTCCCAGCACCTGATCCCATGGAGCTGGCAATTCCCAGGAATTGAGTGCAATCCCTGCACCACCTCCCTGTTTCAGCAGGCCTCTTATCTCCCTTTGGACATGGCTTGCTTCGGGCTTCTCTGATCCAGCTAGCAAGTGCAGCTACAGCTTTGCTAACTTTCGGCCCATCAAAGGCAGCTCAGCTGGGGCACAGCTAGCCAAAGACAAGGATGGCCCTTTTCCAAGCACAACAAATTTTGAGAGGCTGACTTTGAAGAAAAAAAAAAAAAAAAATCCTACCCATAGTAAGTTGATTCCTTTTGCAGACTCTGCTCCTGCTCAGGCGCTCTTCCCCACCCCCACTCACCATAAAGATTGGAAACGGATAAAAATCGTTCCCCGCTCAACTAGCGGAACTCGCAGCTCAAGTGGAAGCACGCAGTAGGCGGGAGGAACACATTCCTTCTGGCAGCGGGACCCTTCCCACCACGAGAAGCAGCTGGCATTCCAGAGATCCCAACCCAGAGAATGCCAAGAGAACTTGACGGCTGGCACACGACCCCTCCGTGGGATAGAGAGCCAGAGGGGGTGTGAGGAAGAGGAGGACTAAATAATTTTAAACACCCCATTAATTCACCCTCTTCCCCCCCCCCATTTACTCTGTTCCAAGCAGCGGGTGATTAGAAAGAAGTAAATACGGTAACCTTTGAAGTCCATTTCTCTCCCTTTCACCTAAATCAAGAGGTTTTATAGTACTGATGTACTGTTGCTGCCCATTTTAGAAGGCTGTGAAGTAGACGCTCCAGGGAAGCGATGGGATCTGCATCAGTTAAGTCTTAGCACTTCTAGGGATGCTTTCCTTCTGTAGATCTCTCAACACTTTACTAAGGAGAGCCAGGCACTATCCTTTGATGCCTAGGAATGCGAAGGGACTTGCCCAAGGTCACACAGTGGTGCAGTCAGGAATAACAAGATAGTTTAGACCAGGCGTGGCCAAACTGTGGCTCAGGAGCCACATGTGGCTCTTGAATGAAAACATGTAGCTCACAGAAGAATGTCAGCAAATCAGTTTAGTAGGTAAAAGTATATGGCTATATGCCTCAGTGCGGCTCTTGAAGATTTAATAATCAACTAGTGTGGCTCTTGAGTTCCATAAGTTTGGCCACCCATGGTTTAGACCATGTTGCCTGGGGGTGTTTTAAAACTACACTAGAGGAAATACAAACCAAGCGTAACATTTGAAAAGAAACAGCCCTTCTATGGCTGCCTAATGGTCTGGGTGATCCACATTGAACGGAAAAGCCATGGTGGTAGATGCAACTTCTTGCTTTGTTACCCAACTGAGGCAGAGGATCTGCACAGACAAGAATGGCTTGGTGCAGGCTTATGGTTGCTCCCACAGCAGCCATAGCATCTGATGATTTCCACCCTCCATGCATACAGGAAGAAAATGAGTCCCCAGATGGGTCCAATGAAGCTGTGAATGGAGCTACAATCCAAAGGGAAAGCAGATAATTCACTGTTCCACCTGATGGGACAAGGAAGTCACCACTCGCCAGCTAGAAAAGGATTGGCTTTTAAGCAGGGACATACAAATTAATGGTACCAAATTCCAAAGGGGTAGCTGTGTTAGTCTAGTTCAGCAAAACAAGCAAGGAGTCCTATGGCACTTAGATACTAAAATTTATTTAGCCCACTTCATCAGATGCTTTGAAGATGAGGGAATTTACAGAATGGAAGGAAAAAAATGCAGTGAAGTGCAAGTTGTAGGATCAGGTCACACTATGACAGCACTCATAAGAAAGACTAAAAAAAAAAAATCTATTTATGTGCACCACAGGACTACTTACAAATTAATGGTGCGTCCTCTTCTGGAATAGTATGTGCCCTACCGCTCATCTCAAAAAGAATATGGCAAGATTACAAAGGAGGTCTGGGGTGGGCAATGAGATGGATTAGAGGCCCAGAGAAACTCTTATATGAAGAGAATGACATTTCTTTGCTTAGAAAGAAGAAGAAGAGGGGACACAAGAAGAAAAAAAGTCTATATAACAACAACTGATTGAGCCGGTAGATCTGTTCTCGTCATCTCATACCACAAGAACAAAAGGGCCATCCAATGAGATTAAAGGATGGCAAATTCAAACCAATGCACATAAATACTTTTTTTCCATCCAATAAAAAAACCCGAGGAACCTTCTACCGTAGGATGTCACCAAGGCAAATAAACACAGTCAGCAAGATTCCAAGGGAGACTGAGGCCAGCCAAGTCAACACTGGAGGCGAAATTTGGCAGCAGTTAACGGAGTTCCACAAGCTATGCAGAGTAGCTTGTGTAACTCTCGTTGACTTCATTATGTCACTATGTGCCATCTTCACGTCACTGTGCTGCGCTGTTGAGAATCGCATTCCCATCAATCAGTGCTATGCTACCTGGGGACGGTTTTATTAAATCAACTTTTGGATCGACTGAGCGCATCTCTACTGAGGGCTCAACTGATCTGGTTAAATCCATAAATTTTAAGGTCAGAAGAGACCGAAATAATCATCTAGTGTCTGATGACCTCCTGCACAATGCAGGCCACAGAACCTCCTGCCCACTTCTGGAATAGACCCCTAACCTATGATTGAGTCACCGAAGTCTCCAAATCATGGTTTAAAGACTTCAAGGTACAGAGAAGCCACCAGCAATTGACCCAGGCCCCCCACTACAGGGGAAGGTGTAAAACCCCTAGGGTCCCTGCCAAATCCATCTGGCAGTGGGGAATTTGCCATCATCAGCAAAGATGTACCTTGAATATTTATATGGATAACAAGAGCATTCAGAGTTACAATAGTTCAGGTTAACTAACATCAGAAGAGATATTAAACCTCAGGCTTCGAAGCTTAAAGCAAACTAACTACTGAGGATTAGGAGAAAGCTGGATGCAGGGTCAGCTTACCCCGCATCTGCCTACTGCAAGGTTTTTAAACCTCCCCCTGAAGCAACTAGAGCTGGCTGTTGCCAGAGACAGGATCTTGCATTCGCTGGACTGTGGGTCGGGTGACGGACTCATGTTCCCTCTCAGCCACAGGGGCATTACCAACGCGATTCTGTCAATGACAGAAAGACAACAGGGGAACAGCAGGCCAAGGAGCAAGCCCTGCTCTACACCCTGGCCAACGTTTGACAGCAGAAAGGCGGGCAGGGGAGGAGCGAGCAGGACTCTAAGCCCATTAACAAATTCTGGAGGGGCAGACCAGTGCCACAGTTCTCCAAGTGAGGCCTGTGCAGTGCTGGCCGTTCACATGGTGCTACTGCGCCTGTTTCCAGCTGCTGCTAAAAATACAGCACTAACATTACTATGCCCCAGAAGGGACCGCTGCTGTTACCACAGGGATCTGATGTGACTGAATGGAAGAGGAAGCAGCCTTGGGGATTGGAGGAGCCCGCTGGACAAGCTCATTATGAATTATTCTTATTACTGCAGGAGCCCCAGTCATGGACCAGGAGCCCACTGCACTGAGTGTTGTACAAACATAGAACAAAGACAGCTCCTGCTCCCGAGAGATTACTGGTATGCTAATGTAATCTGTTAGAACAGAATCTACATTATGGAAATATTTGCGAACCTCTGAACTAGAACAATGGCAAACATCTTGCTTTCAAAAAAAAAAACAAAAACCCCAAAATGTGGCAGTCAAAAAAAGCTAACAGGAATTTAGGAATCACTGGGAAAAAGACAGATTAGAAGACAGAAACTATCATATTGCCTCATTATAAATCCATGTATGACCACATCTTGAGTACTTCATGCCGATCCAGTTGCTCCATCTCAAGTAAGATATATAAGAAATGAAATAGGTACAGAAAAGAGCAACTAAAATTATTAAGGTATGGAAAAGTTTCTATATGAGGAGAGACTAATAAGACTAGGAGTTTTCAGCTTGGAAAAGAGATGACTATGGGGGAAATATGATAGAGATCTATAAAGTCATGACTGGTGTAGGGAAAGTAAGTGTTATTTATTCCTTTTCATAACACAAAAACTGGGGGTCAAATGAAATGAATATGCAGCAAGTTTAAAACAAACAAAAGGAAGTATTTCTTCACACCACGTATAGTCAGCCTCTGGAACTCCTTGCCAGCTGATGTTGTGAAGGCCAAGATCATAAGGGAGCTCAAAAAGATTTCAGTAAGTTCATGGAGGACAAGTTCACCAATGGCTATAGCCAGGATAGGCAGGGATTGCTGTCTGACAGATGCTGAGAGTGGCTGACAGGAAGGGTCACTTGATTATTACCCATTATATTCATTCCCTTTGAAGCACCTGACGTTGGCCACTGTGGGAAGACAGGATGCTGGGCTCAATGGACCTTTGGTCTGAGCTGGCATGGCTGTTCCTATGGTCTAAAATACAAGTCTTACGCCTTCTAACTATGGACTCTTGGGATGTATTTGCCTTCTCTGCATGGACCTTAGAGCTCTTTCCCTGAAAGTATGGATTTGTCAGTGTAAAGTTTCTCCTCCGCCATGCAAAGGGGCATTCTAGTTGACTGGCTCCACCCCAGAAGAAGCAGTTACATTTCAGCCAGGCTACAAGCATGCACACTTTGCTAGACATTTTGGGATTCTTCAGGATGAACAATGCTCTGTAGATGTGAGCAAAGTCCCTGGTAAATTCCACCCTGGGGTCTGCTCTTGTGGGTCAGTTGAATTGAATTCTGTCGCCCCCTCATACGGGGCTGGCAGAGCTTGAGAGAGTTCACCGTTTCCAAGGGACAATGGCCACAGCCCCAATTGTTCAGCTGATCTCCTCCCTCTGGAATCTAATCCTGCTGACATCACCCCATCCCCCCTCTTCCCTCCAACCCCTCCACTACTGCGCTTGTCCCTGTTCAGCCAACTGGCTCATTGTTAACGAGCGCGTCCAGCCAAGAAAGTGATTGATCACTAGGGAGAAAGGCCAAAGCCTTGACGGGTCGTTTAACAATTTCAATTAAACTTTGCAGCACTCAGACACTGGAGGGGAGAAAAGGGGGGGGAGAGAGAGAGAGAAGGAAATTAAAACAGGGCATCTTCAACCACTGGTCCAGGTGGCAACTCCAACAGTAGCTTCGTGGGGTCACCAGGGAATGGCTCACGCCCTCCCTGGAGGTAGATGTTAGAGAGAGGGAACCCCTCACCGCTTGCAGAATTAGCTACAGCAGCAGGCACGCCCCAAGTCCCCTGCCTTACAACATCATACTGATGTTCCCCAAGCCCCACACAGCTGCAGGATTCATGCACTCATTTCTGAGCCCTCCAGCTCCCACTCACCAAAAAAAAAAAAAAGTTATCACATGCCCCCAGGTCTTTGAAATAATAGGTGCTGTGACCCATGTGTGCAACAACATCTTCCAAGCCATTCACTGCTTAAGAATGCGCACACTGAATATTTAACGATGTGCCCCTGAAGTTCCCGCTGCTGGGACTGGCGCTTTGGTTCTTGGTTACGTGCAGCGACTTTTTTAGGCACAGGAGATCCCTGAGGGCTAATCACAGAGCTGTGGCTCCGAATCCACAGAGACAGGAGAAGGCCTTTTAGAGGGATTTTAAAAATCAGCATCTCGGCCTGTCATATGGCAGGGCACTTTAATGAGCAGCAAACGCAGCTAACATCCGGCACATGGCATCTTAACAGCAAGAGATACAGACTGACTCAAGAGCTTGGGAGTAGAAAGCTCCTTGGCTGGAGAGACAGAACCTCCAGTGGCAGGGGAAACTTTCTACCTATTCTTCTGCCATGTAATAGACTGATCCCATATTTGGCTGGGGTTCCACCCCCCAGCGGTGGGAAGGAGGGTCCAAAGCCAGGGCAAGGTAAGCGAATGCCCTCAAACTGCACTTGATTGAGATAGTCACTAGGTGATTAAGGCCATTGGCTCAAGGTGAGATCAGCCCCACTCCAACTCCTACCATGGGGACGCTCACCCCAGTGAACCTTACATCTCGCCAAGCTCCCCTTTAAAAGCCAGGCATACAAGCTGTGACAGTTGCGGCTTCACTACTTTCTCCCTTACCTTATGTAATCTACAGGTAGAACCCAGCGTCATCCTTAATCTCAGCCCATCCTTGACATCAGCTCATGCCTACCTCACTAGCTGCTCTCAGGAAGCTGTAGCTCCTTCTATTCCTTCTTCCTCCTGAGAGCCACCATAGTCTCTTTCTGCCCTATGATACGCTGCAGTTAGTCGTGTGCCATGTGACCGCGCGATAAGCAGGTGAGCAGACCTGTGCGTGATGTTCCTGATAGGGGCCAGGCTAGTTCCTTGAACTTGCTCAGAAAGTGCTTTGCAATTTGCATTTGGTGCAGCCGTCTCTAGGGAAATGTTTTGTTTCTGTAAGCCCAGAGCTGGGATTTTAAGCCTGGGCCCCACACTCACCCCACCTCCTCCCACCCAGAGCTTCGGAGTGTCTGACCCGCCAGAGTTTATCCCCTCCTTGTTTTTATAATCCCCAGGCTCACTAACTTAGATTTCCCAGCCAGTCAGTCTCAATTATTCTCCCGTACCTACCCACACGCTTTTCTGCTCCTATGAAGCTTTTCATGTGAATTCTTTTGAGCTCATGAGATGTTGCAGACAGACAGACCTTGTCACTGGACCCCTGTATCCACAGCACAAGCACAGCACAGGCCACAGAGGGCAAGCGTCCTCTGTGCTGCACCGCCAATGCACCTCAGTTCTGCCCTGGATGGACACCTCCAAGGGCGAAAGACTAGTCATGGTCCATTTGGCCCTTAGCTTCTCTGCAAGAGCACCATTAAGTGTGCTAAAAAGGAGGAGTCCTGTGGCACTTAAAGACTAATAAATTTATTTATTGCATGAGTTTTCATGGGAGAAAATCCCACTTTGTCAGATACTTTGAAGATGGGGGAACTTACAGAATGGAAGGAAAATAAATGCAAGGAAGCGTAAGACATGGGACCAGCTGTTACAGTCCAACCTGATCCCATGTCTTACACTTACCTGCATTTATTTTCCTTCCATTCTGTAAGTTCCCCCATCTTCAAAGTATCTGACAAAGTGGGATTTTCTCCCACAAAACCTCATGGAATAAATAAATTTATTAGGCTTTAAGTGCCATGAGACTCTGTTTGTTTTACTGAACTAGACTAATGCAGCTGCACCTTTGGAATTAAGCATGCTGGTTAATAGGGGTATTTTTTATGATGTGAGCACCTGGCAATGAGAAATTGGACAAGGACCTGCTCCCCCTACATTAACTTTCCTTCCCCCAAAAAACAGGGCCTGGAACTCAGCTTGAATACACATGCCTTCCTGCTGAAGAAACAGCAGCCTTTCAATATTAGCTTTAAAGAGCATTTCAGCAGGATGTCTTTGTTGATTTGGAGCATGGTTCTTCACACAAGCTCAAACCACTGGAATCAAAGGGGAAATCTATAAAGCATATTCAGAACTTCCCTGCAAATAGACACAATCAGAGTCTTGAATTCATCCCAGTGGCTCTGTTATCGCACTTGCTTTACATTGTCCAATCTTCTTCATACTGACTGCTTCCTCAGCTATTCAACTGATTAGTCCAGTTAGTCCTCCTTTCCTCCCTTTATCCTCCCTCTTCTGTTCATTCTCACGCTTTATATCAGCTGTTCCAATAGCTCACTGGTCCTTCTTCTCAGCCAACGCACTGGTCTCTGGAGCCCCAGTGTTTACCGGGTGTGACCCATCTCACAGATTCTGGTCCCATCCATGCCAGGAAGACCCCAAACACCTAGAAAGAAGGAGCTGAACCAAGATCTTGGGAGTTGGATACACCAGACTCTGGAAAAATTCAGATCTTAAACTTTTGTCTCTGGGACCAAAACTCACAGGGGCTTATTCTCTGTCCTTAAATGTTCACTGAGGAGAATCTGTCTATGATCAGGGGTGTGATTGCACAATGTCCAACCCACAACTCTTATGGTGCTTCCTACCAATAAGAGCTGCCTCCGTGGTGAGGAAGATTGAGCTGTATCAGACAGTGTAATTCTCTCCCATTCGCAGTGAACTTGCTTTCCTTTGTCTTCATTGTGCACAGTAACCCAGCTCTCATCTGGCACTCCTTCCCCAGCCACCTCCACATATCATCTAGCACTCTTTCAGTGTTCAAATACTGCCTGCCTGGCCATCTGGGGTCCTGCTTAACACAGCAGTGGTGCATGCATATAACCGGTCCCCATGAGCCTCTCTGTTGCAGCGATGGGGTCTCCCCCCTTATCAGTCAGGCCCGGGCAAGCACATGGAACCTGCCTGAAAATCATTCCTACCTCAGTTCTGCCACTGACCTTTCAGAAGGTGCAGGAAAGAGACTGGCACCTTTGAAGGGTTAAACATTACCCAATTTAAAGGGCCTGAAATTCAAGGCCTGACAATTGGTTCCAGTTGACTGGCTTGAATAATAATTTTTCACAAGATAAATCTGACCAGAAATAAGTAGCAATGACTGAAGGCCCCGCTGCTCCAGAATGCCCCATGGGAGCTGTGCCTTCCCCCTGCCCAGGTGATTTTGTGCCACCCTTCCCCCTCTTCATCCCCACATTTTAGGGCTCCTGCACAGAGGCTACCAGAAACATCTTTTATAAACTGGTCAACATCAGCAAGATCTGGAATCACAACTGCAGAGTTTGACTGCATAGTAATCTCCACTCAGGGGGCACCAGCACCAGGATTTGCTTGCCCTCATCACCAGGACTCACACCAAGGCCCTAGGAGCAGAATTCACAGCAACTGACCAGAGACGCAGCAAGTAGCAGTGCCCACGTTCATTCAACACCCTGCTGCTGCATTAAGAGGCAAAGGTACTCACTGCTTTTGGACGCTTTGATCTTGGCCACCAGTTTCTGCACACCAGGTACATCCCCATTTTTCACAGCCTGGATCAGCTCCTGTTCTCGCCCCATCATGGACAGGTCGGAGCGTTAGGGGAGGGAAAGGAAGAGGTCCTCAGATCCTGCCCATTCATAAAGTCATGGGTGCACACGTAGCAATGCTTGAAAATGTTCTCAAATGGAGGAAAAATCCAGCAAGAAAAATATTGGAAAATCCCAAGTGACATAAAAAAAGCCGTCATAAAAGATCTCTCTGTTAATGGTGATAAATGCAGCTACGAGTCACTTTCCTTTTGAAGGGAACAGAGATGGAGATGCAGTCTGGCTAAAGAACAGACCATCAATTAAATAAAAAATAGTTCAGTGCTTGGGGACTGACTCCCAGCAGCAACGGGGCCCCACAGGACAAAGCCAAGCAGTTCAGAGGAGGGGGTCAGGAGAGTTTGCATTGAGAAGCGTCTAGCCTCTTAACTGAGTCTGTGTAAAGCTCCCAGAGACCAAGGGATCATGTTTTGCTTCTCTTGTGCCAGGCTGATCTGTGCTGATGATTCCTTAATTCTTCCCAAATGGATTATATGCTCCTTTCCATCTGGAAGTTATAGATCCTCTCTCTCTCTCTGGTACGGGTTCTCCCCCTCATGCTGGCATTCCTCTCAGTGGTGTCTCTGCCAACCACACTGCAGCTCCTTGCCCTGGGGGGCGATCAGAACCCTGGTCACAGAGCCCTAGGGCAGAGGATGTTGTGGTGCTCCTGGTACCTGTGAACGTGAACAGCAGGGTCAGGTTTCAAAGGCTATTTACTTATCAGCGTCATGAAAACAGTCCTTTGCAACTGCTTCTGTGGCCACACCGAAGAACAAATAGTTTGACTATATTTAGTCCTGGCAGAAGGCGAAATGTCCACGTGTTAGAAGGGCTGCAGGAGTGGAGGAGGAGAGGCCATGTACTGGAGGCCTCCTAACAACAGGTGCTGTGGGCTGGCCCGGTGAATATGAGAAACAAGAGATGAGATTGCATCCCCAGTGCGGGTGCCCTGTCCTGCCACGCTTGCATGCAGGAAGCAGTGAGGCCAGCAGAAGGAGGGGCAAAAATTTGGGCACAGCCTCCCCCATTGCACACCAGCAATTGCCTGTACCCACTACACCCTTTCTAAGGTGCCTCACGAGCTTCCAGTGAGCATGCACCCCCAGTGACTGAGAATCATTCCTCCTGCAATAGGACACTACTTGACTGCTGCGTCCCACCACCACCCAGCAAAGCCCCGGCTGTGCAGGAGACAGATGATAACAGGAAAACGGCCTAGGGGCTGAAGCCAGGGACTGAGGGTCTGGACTTCTTTGGGTTCTTTTCTTGGTTCTCAAACCATCTCTGTGCATGGCTTTGGGCAAGTCACTTAACATCTCTGTGCCTTGCTGCACACATCTCTACGTGGCTTTAATAGCCCCTCTCTCAGGAGCGATGAGAGCAGCAATTGGTGCCCCAGAGCCTCAGGTGAAAGGTATGACAAATCCAACACATAACAATCCTCTTGGAGACAACTATGGCATCAGTGTTTTCTAGACACCAACAGAGCCATCACCACGACATCAGGATGCCTCACTGAGCTTTTCTCTACCAGTCAATACAGGGTGGTACCCTACTGTTGCTGCTTTTTCTCCAAGTGCAGTTTCAAAGTACCCAAGTGATGCACTTCCACCCCTTTCTCTGGAAAGCTATTAACAATAGGGGACATTCAGGAGAACTGCTTTTCTGCCTGTTACTCCTAGTTATGCTCCATTGGCCTTGCTGAACAGTTCCTCCCCCCTTACACCTTGCAAACACAGATACTGCCCTCAGAATTAATTGGGAAGCTCCAGCGTGCTGGGATTTAAGAGATACCTATTAAGAAGATTATTAGCACATGAGCATTCTCAGGCAATGAGCAGAGCACAAGCTGGCAGAGTGACTATACTCAGAAGAGGAGAATCAAAATTTAATTCAGCCCCTTGCGAGCCAATTCCCAGCTGGCTGGCTGCATCTATCTCCATCTCACAAACAGGGGTTTCCCCCCAGTGCCTTACAGGATGGGTCCCAAGCACATTCATTCCCACCCTTAAAAGTCTCCCCACTCCCAAGTCTCTAAAGCTTTAGAATTATCCTGAAATGACATTTTTTTAAAATTGCATTCCATGCTTTTCTAAGCTGTTCTCCTATATCCAGCAGTTTTCTCCTCACCTCATCATGAAATCTTGGGAGAAAGGGCATGAGCATGTGTGCGTGTGAGAGAGAGAGAGAGAATAAGGGAAATTGGCAAAAATTGCTAACGTGCTGTTAAATAGCAACAATTCTTCATTCACACAAGTCTGGGCCAGAGTAGAACCAGCAAACTAGTGCTCCAAGGATCCACTTGCCGTACCCCTCACTTGAGCCATGGATTCTCCTAGATCTCCCTTTCTTAAAGCTCCTGAGAAGCATCCTTGCTTGTTTGTCATGTTCAGTTCTGTTGTAATAAATGGGACTACAAATTTCACATAATTCCCCAATCAACTGTATAAAGTCTATGAAAGTTCATTTGTTATAACAACCTAGTATAATAAATGGTGATGAAAAGTAGGTCAAGTTATCAATAATCAGTTACAAACAGGTGCAAAATAACCAGACAGAAAAACTATGTTCAAACAGAAATGACTCTGTTAATACAACTCAAGGACTACTGTTTAGTAGAACAGAAGATGGGCAAATGGCAATTAATTAACCAAAACTGGTGATTAGGCTTAAGCAATGGACAAAGTAACAAGGAGATAGGCTATTCCACCCATCAGTCTCATTGTGGGTTGCTAAAGGAAAAGGGGGAGAAAAGATGAACAGAAAAGAAGTCATATAGTAAATGCTATTAGAAGAGGGTTTGCCATCTAGTCTGCTATCCCGACCATTTCTTGGAACCCCATGCCCATGTCATCCTGGTTTGGAGAACCATCCTAACCAGACCAGGCAGAGAGAGGGACCCAAATACCATCATCACTCCTACCAGCTCCAGCTACTCCTAACTACCACCGAAGAGGAAATGGGACCAGTCGGTAACGACCAGATCAGCACAAAAGTTCCAGTTCATCTCAACTACCATCTCTGATACCATCTAGGAAGCCATCAGACAGGGGAGGAGGAAGGAGTCCTAAAATCTCTCTTGACTAAAGAGAAAGGGAACAAGGAATGGTATTAAAATGAAGCCCTTAGTTAATATCTGATCTTTCGAACTCTTTAAAAAAGATAAAGGACTTTTAATAATGTTTTGCACCATGGTTCTATGCAGGCTGAGGTCCTCACAACGTACCAAACCTGAAACTGGGTTGTGTTAATTAATACAACAGCTCTTCTTCCTTTGAGCATTCCAGGGTTGCTGTTCTGAGAAGAGAGAGGTGCTCTCGCAGTGGTCTTTGTCAAGAGGCTAGAAGGTGGGAATCACAGCTGTGAGTCAGGTGCTCTTGGCCCATCGCACCTGTCTCTTGGCAATCTACAGGCTTGTCGTACCTATGGGATTCCCTGGCAGAACTATTTGCTCTTGCAGATGCTCACTGGAGAAGGATGGTTTAAATGTTTATGGGGTAGGATGGGGAGACACAAATCTGGCCTCCTGCCTGGTCACATGTTAGCACAAAGGCTGACTCTTGGAAAAATATTGCAAAGGAAAGAGGACAAACCAAAAAAGCTAAGATACTTTCCTGATATGGATACTCACCATTCACTGCAGGATGGGGCTGAGAGAGCAGCCACAGGTCTGAGTGGTACCTGCCCCCTTCCTACTAATACTGTGATTGGTTTCTGACTGGCAGGGCTCCGTCTATAAAGGTGATACTAGGTAGAAGTGAGCTTTCCCTTCCTCTTCCACTGCCACCACCACCAAATACCCTTGCCATTGGGCTTCCTTTGGGACCCAGCGTGACTACTGTAGATCAGGGGTCGGGATGGGACCTGCTGATGGCCTTGATTTACAAGCTTTTGCAACAACTCTCCTGAAGTCATCCTGCATGGCAACTGCTTTGTTGTGGACAAGGAGCTTAAACTGGTCATAGGCGTGAAATGAGGCTTGGCTGTGACAAAGCAACTCTTCCCAGCAGATGTGGCATCTTGGTTTGAGCTATTACTGCAAGTGGTTTGGAGAGGCACAGACAGACCAAGTGCTGTCAAATGGGCATAGAAAGACATCGAGGACCTCCATGCACCCAGCAAGCATTGAGATGCTGACATGCAGCCTTTGATGGTCCTGTACAGCTTGTGCACACATCTTGCAAAAAAACGTAGGCAGATCTTTCCAATTTCAAAAGGGATAGCCGTGTTAGTCTAGTCCAGTAAAAAAACAACAAGCAGTTGTGTGGCACTTTAAGACTAACAGATTTATTTTTTGCATGAGCTTTCGTGGGAGAAGATCCCACTTCCTCAGATGCTTCGAACCCAGACAGATGGGCAGAAATTGAGAACTGGTTTGCCAATGAGGTTTGCCAGCTAACTAGTCTAGTGGTGGAGTCTGTTCATGTTGATGGAGGAGTTAGACTCCTTCCTGCTCGGACAACCCCCTTTCCTACAAGTTAGAAGCCCACTCATCTTCTATGCTGTAAGGGTTGGATTCACAGGGATGCCCAGTATGTCAAGACCTGGAGTCTGCCCATGCTGTATATCCTGCATGCGGATGCAGGCCTTGGGTTTATGCTGGCCAGTTATACCCTGGGTGACTCGATTGCTTTAAAACTTGCACATCTGAAGTGGAGAAGCTGATAGCAACTCAGGCTGGTGGTTGCTTCTCCACCCTCCTGCTACCTGGTCAGGCAGCTTTAGGGGTCTCTTTCTGTCCTTACTTTATAACCAAGTTCCGGCCAGTGTGTCCATCCTCACTGCTCCTCACCATAAGCAAACATTAACTCTCCTAGAAACTCAAATCTCTGCACCAGCTCCAAGCAGTTTTGTTTCATCCTACTTTAGCCATCTTTTCCATCTGCACTTTGATACCATCTGGACAAACTGACACTTGCTTTTTATACTGAAGATCATTTTTTTAAAGTCAGTCTACACCAAGAAGGAAGCTCCCCTCTGAATACCAGCCACGCCTCCAATCTCATCCAAGATTGCCAAAATCCCTATAGGCTCAAAAAACTTTTTGTAACCAAGGGTTAACAATTTGCACCCTCAGATGGTGTAGTCCTGAGCTAGAAGTATTTCTCCCTCCTTGTTTATTGGCAATAGTCTGGAATGTGACTTGCTGTATTCAGTGACAGCAAACAAGCCTCCCCCTACCTGCGAAAGCTAATCTTTCAACCCAGGAATTCACCTGGAGAAAGGAGGAATCTGAAATATTCCTTCATCAAACAACCAGAGTGGGGAAAACAGCAGAATTATGTGAGGGGAGGAGTAAGGCTGCAAATTTAAAACAACAAAACAAAAAATCCCAACCCTAAAGGGTAGGCTGGAGAAGTTATTTACACCCGATGTCTTCAAAAGAGAAAAAAGCTTATGCAAATGTTACTACGTGGAAACACCCTACACTCCTAACAGCAAATACCTAGTCTTGAGGCATTTCCCTTACCAAGAACTAGACAGACTGGGGTGAGAATCTAGTCCCATCCCAGCCAAAAGGTAATGAGAATCATCCCCTATCTCACAAATGGAGAAGTCGAGGCTGAGCGTTCAAGGCACTTGCCAGAGACCACACAAGGAGTAAATTGCAACCAAAGACAAACAGGGGAATTACAAAGGGAGGAGGGGGAGGAACAGTCCCAGCTGCAAGAAAAAAGGGGAAGGGCAGGAGCAGTCTTCTCCCCACGACTTGAAAATTGGGGGGGGGTGTAGGGGTGCCCACTAATTTGGTATAACTATTATTAGCAGACAACTGGGGGTGTTGGGAAATTCAGGGGGATGAAGGGGGCGGTTTGGGGGGTAGGGGCCCTCACTAATTTGGTCTAACTATTACCAGCAGACAACTGGGGGGCGTTGGGAAATCCCTGGGCAGGAGGGAGGCCACCTGGAGCAGTTCTCCGAAGACACTTCGCTGCAAGAGAGCCCAGGAAAACGAGCCCGGAGCAGGTTACCAGGCAGCTGTGGCGAAGGGGATCTTTCGGCTTTAAACACCCACGTGCAGCTCAAAGACGGAGGGAGCGGAGCCCCAAACTCACTCGCCCGCCTCTCCTCCATAACTCACCTCCTCGGCAACTCCACCGGACAAAGTTGCAAACCCCAACCCGAGCCGGTGTAACCAAGCCGGGAGCGGATCTCCCCGTTCACACCGGGCACCTTTGGTCCCGCTCGCTCCCCAATGAAGAGCCGGCGCGGGGTTCCCACGGTGCCCGGGTTCCCACGGTGCCCGCGGACCCGGCTCTTCCCGGGGCGCCGAGGAACTTGCCCAGCAAAGTCTGGGCTCCGGCTCCCTGCAGGAAATCCCTCCCTCCCGGCCGCCAGCCCGTCCCTCCTGATTGGAAAAGCAAAGGGGGCTGCCCGGGCTGGGCAGGGCCAGGGCTGCTGTCACTCAGCGCGATGCGGGTTCAGGTTTGGGCGAGGGAAGGAGCCTGGAGCCCGAGGCGCTACCTGCGCCCCTTCTGGTGCAGCAGCCAGCGCGTAAACAGGTGAGCCGGGCGCCCTTCTCCCTCTCCACGCTGCAAGGAGCGCACAAGGTGGACGGGCGCCCAGGGAGAGGAGAAGGGTCTTCTTGGCACCAAACGGCTTCCTCTTCTTCCTTTCAACTCCCAGCTCAGTTTTGGGACTCAGCTTAGATCAGGGGTGGCTAAATTTATGGAGCTGGAGAGCCACACAAGTTGATTATTAAACCTTCGAGAGCCACACTGAGGCACCCAGCCAGATACTTTTATCTACTAAATTAATTTGATGAAGCAGGATTTTCTCCCACATCACAGAATCATAGGGTTGGAAGGGACCCCAGGTCATCTAGTCCAACCCCCTGCCAAAAAAGCAGGACCACTCCCACTAGATTATCCCAGCCAGGGTTTTGTCCAGCTGGGCCTTGAACACCTCCAAAGATAGAGATTCCACCACCTCCCTAGGTAGCTTATTCCAGTGCTTCACCACTCACCTAGTAAGAAAGTTTTTCCTAATATCCAGCCTGGACTTCCCCAGCTGTAACTTGAAACCATTGCTCCTTGTTCTGTCCTCTGTTACTACTGAGAACAGTCGAGCTCCCTCCTCCTTGGAGCAGCCCTTCAAGTAGTTGAAGGTTGCTATCAAATCCCCCCTCAGTCTTCTCTTCTGCAGGCTAAATACGTCTACTTCCTTCAGTCTTTCTTCATAGGGCTTGTGCTCCAGCCCTTTGATCATTTTGGTTGCCCTCGGCTGGACTCTCTCTAATTTGTCCATGTCCTTTTTGTAGTGGGGAGCCCAAAACTGGACACAGTATTCCAGATGTGGCCTCACCAGTGCAGAATAGAGGGGAATGATCACATCCCTTGATCTGCTGGCAGCACTTCCTCTGATACAGCCCAGTATCCCAATGGCCTTTTTGGCAGCAAGTGCATACTGCTGACTCATATTCAGCTTCCCGTCCACCATGACTCCCAGGTCCTTTTCTCTAGTGCTGCTATTGAGCTGATCACTCCCCAGCAGTACATGGGGTTTTTTTGTCCCAAGTGCAGGATTTTGCACTTGTCCTTGTTGAACCTCACGAGATTTCTATTGGCCCACTGCTCCAATTTGTCTAGGTCTCCCTGAATCCTATCCCTGCCCTCCAGGGTATCTATCGTTCCCCCCCAGTTTGGTATCATCCACAAACTTACTAAGTGTGTAATCTATCCCATCATCCAGATCATTAATGAAGCTCATGTGAAAAATAAATCTGTTAGTCTTTAAGTGCCACGCAACTCCTTGTTCTTCCACGAGCCACACTTTTTCATTCAAGAGCCACACATGGCTCCCGAGCTGCAGTCTGGCCACATCTGGCTTAAATGCTTAAAAGAGTGCAAAGAGCTGCCCTTATTGTCCCTGCTCTTAAGTCAGGCCTGTGTGGGATCTCAGCTCCTGGAGTCTTTACCCCTGGGTTTGTTGGAGCTCTTCATTATTATTTTAAACCAGTGGTTCCCAGCACTTCCTCGGCCGTGGCACACCTTGCTACCTTTCATTAATTTGAGGCACAGCACCATATAGTTCCAAAGGAACTCAAGAATATTTGTGAGCCAATTCAGAGCTCTCTGAGTAGTTTTTCAAAAAAATTTTGTGGCACACTGGTTGGGAAACACTGTTTTAGACTCATCAAGTGCTGAAGTAATTGTTTTACTGCTTTTCTTCTGCTAACCAGTCTATAAGTTTGACATCCCACCTGCACGTCTATAATCATCCACAGAGCCGTCAGGCTTTCTATAAGTAATGCTGCATCCATTTTACCCCACCAGCCTCTACAGATTGTATGTTTGCTGGCAGGTGGGCCTCAAGCCCCAGAGATGTTCCCTTTACTGCAGGAGTTCACCTGTGTACAGCTCAGGGTCCATGCCCCATAATGAGCTCAGGATATTTGGATACTGCACGGAATGGACTTCCAGGGTTTGAGGCTTTCAGCCATTAGCTTTTTGAGGGTAAAGACCTTGCCTTCTTCCCTGTCTTAAAATACCCTGTGCACCTCTGGCAGTGAACAAATAATCACTAATCTATCACAATCCTGCTATAGTGAACCTCAGAAAAATAAGCATCCATCTACAATTAGTTACTCAAGACAGCTTCCTAATGGAAATGGAGCAGAACTGCAGTCAGCAGAATGTCCTGGGCAGGAGGGGTTCTGGGAACCGGAGATTGGTTAATAAAACTGGGGAGCTTTCACTGCATTATCAACAGCTAATCAAATTAAAAACACATTCATTGGTTTAATTCCCCAAGGGCCCAACCCACTGGTCCATTGGTTTCTGTGAAAGTCAAGCACTTAGCACCTCTCAGATCAACCCCTAAGAAATTGCACCAAAGGAAGGTTTATTGAGCAGCATGAATAATGAGGAAAATGGCAGGGCTGGGTGAGAAGGAAAGGCTGGAATTCTAAAATACTCTTTTCAGTTCTGAATAAAAAGATTATTATGCACATTTGATTAGAAATGTCAACATTTTACAGCTGCTGTTCTGAGGCGCAGAGCTAGAAGTAATCTTGCTAGGAAGTGACATGAAGTTAAAGGTCTTGCTAGTCGTTACATGATTTTGTGTCAGAGCTTGTAAAGCGCACTGACATTCACTAATCCCTGGTATTTGTGTAGTACCTTTGTCTTTTTAAGGATCCTAATTAAGCTTCACAACACCCTGGCCTTTTGATAAACCAAGTTTGTAGCAAGGAAATTAAGGGATGATCTCTCCACTGTTTTTGTACCAGTGTGTGAATTTCCTTTAGGGAAGTCCCTATCAATTCCTAGTGTGGATGCAGTTACACCAGCATGATGGTACCTTACAGTAGTTCAGTTTATTTCCATTCTCATCCAGGAATTAACTATAGTGGATAAATCCTTTACATTGGAATAACTGACCCCCAGCAGGAGGGTTGTGCCATTTGAACTACCACACTATGGTTAAAGCAGCACTGCTGGCATGAAGATGAGTTTTAAGGCACAGAAGTCAAGGCCAATGTTTTTAAACTAGGATGCCAATTAAATACTTGGCCTGATTTTTCAGCTATATCAAACCACCGCAATTCCCAATGACAGCTTTGAACATTAAGCCTTGTATTTGGGTTCTTTGCCTTATGTAACTAACTTTGAAAACATTGGCTTATATTACTTGCCTGAAGGCACACAGCCATACTTGCGTTAGGGCTGGGATTACAAGACAGAAGTCCCTACCTTGGAGAGCTATTATTTCTCCTTCCGGATCATTTAGTAAGACTGCTTGTTGGTGTCAGACTCTGGCCTTGGCACTTTGTAGCATTACAGATGGAGGACAGTATACACAGTCTAGCTTCCAAGGGGGATGATTATCAGTAAAAGAAAAACCACACACAAAAGACCCTCTCACAAGTAAATACTCCATAGTGATTAAGAAAGCTGTGTGTTTTCCAGAGCTATCCCATGGGGCTGGGATAGTGGGACAGTGTGTCTGTCTAGAGCTGGGCAGTCTCTTCTGCCAGCCTGATCACTATACAGTATGATCGAGTGCAGGGGTCTGAAACTCACAGCCCCTGAAGATATTTCCTGCAGGCCACAATGATGCTATCGCTATCAATATTTGCAATATCATTGTATGAAAAGGTTTCAGTGGCACAGCCCTCAGGCTAATGTATGCGTCCTCATGCGGCCCTCATGGTGATTTGAGTTTGAGACTCCTGGTCTAGCGGTTTGGTCACCAGCCTAGTAATCTCACAGCCTAGGTTAAGCGGCCGTATGGCCATGTGCAACTCTTGCTCTGTGCCTCAGCTTCCTCTCCTACACTGTGTGCAGGGTTGGGGGTGTGGCCGTGTAGGTCCCATGATAGGAGAGAGAGAATTTTCTCTCTACTGCACCAGAGAAGACTAAGATCCTTTCTTTATTCACTTCCTTAGTGTGAATCTGAGCGGTGGGTCAGAACTGAATGAATTCTATCGCTGCATTTCTGGAGTGACTTTGGGACAAGAACCCCAGCTAAAAGCTCACCCTGTCACAAGTCCTCACTTTCTCAGGGTCTGATTTTCAAAGGTGCTGAGCACCCACAGCTCCCATTGACTTCAGCTGGAACTGGGGGTCCTCAATGCCTCTGAAAATCCAGCCCTCAGCGAGTTCTGCTTAGATTCCATTGAGGAGTTCTTGCTTGAAAGAGCAGCTCTCAGACAACACTGCTGTCTAGTGGTGAGTAATACAACCTTCCTGTTGCAAGAGATTGGTATGGGTTTATTCTACTGGAATACAAACAAGAGTCCTGTGGCACTTTTAAAAACTAACAAATTTATTTATCACATGAGCTTTCATGGAACAAAACCCCACATCATCAGACACTTTGAAGATGAGGAACTTCAAGCATCTGATGAAGTGGGATTTTTTCTTCCATGAAAGCTTATGCAATAAACAAATCTGTTAGTCTTTAAAAGTGCCAGCAGATTCCTTGCTTGTTTTGCTGAACTAAACTAAACACGGCTGCCCCTCTGGATCTTCTACTGGGGGAGTATTCTTTTTAAATAAGGAGCCCTTTAGAGCCCTTTCAGGGAGAGATGCAGAAGAACAGAGAATTTGCTCTCCAAGGCAATGCATTTTGGCTCAATGTACAGAATATACACTAACGATGCCACACAGCATGGAGTGTAACAGACCTGTTCTCTCCACACCCTCTTGGGCGCTGCTTGCACACAGCAAGCATCAGCCCTGCAAGGGGCTAGAACTCATCTTCTCCAAAAGCAAAGCCCTCTGCCATGTAAACTAATGGAGAATCTCCATCAACAGTACAAGGCCTATAACACAGAGACACATCCCTCCAATGCCATCCACTATGCATTCTCAGCATCCCCCCCCCCCCCCAGCAGGGCATTAAATGGTACTATAAAACAGAAGCAGAACTCATTCTCCAGTCAGCATATTTAAACCTGCCCTTTAATTGGACTCACGCACTAACCACTGACTCGCCCTACCCCTCACATGTAGGTCTCTAGAAATCTAAGGAAGCAGCAGTCCGCTAGGACAGTGGATTTCAACCTTATTTTTCTCAGGACCCAGTTGAAAAGAATCATTTACGTGCATGACCCAACAATTTCATCTTTGAGCAATGCACTCCAGTCATTTGGTGGCAGCAGCAGGTGGTGCCATGACACAGTACCTGAGGGTCTTTGACCCAGTACTGGGTCTGAACCCATGGTTTGAAAACCACTGCTCTAGGAATGCCAGCACAGGACTGAACAGATATTTACCCATATCCAAATTATGCTTGTTTCTTTGCCATACCCACATTTTTGGGGATTGACTGAAGGCCACATTTCACCCCTGTTCCAGAGGGGTAGCTATGTTAGTCTGTTTAAGCAAAACAAATGAGGAGTCTTGTGGCACATTAAAGACTAACAAATTTGTAAGTCTTTAAGGTGCCACAGGACTCCTTTTTATTTCACCTCTGCTGTTCCATCAGTCTCAACAGCTAGTTAGTCCTTCATCCACTCCTGAGACTAGTAGTCAAAATGAAAACTTATTTATTATCAGGAAAAAAAATTCAGTCCTGCTGACCAAAGCTATGTCTACACTGACAAAATTAATTTTGAAATAGTTATTTCAAAATAACTATTTCAATTTTAAATCAAAGTAACCATTTCAAATTAGCACTATTCCAAATTTATTATTTCAGATTAGGAGTCCAATAAAGACTCTCTAAATTGAAATAAGGTAGGAGTTATTTCAAAAGAGAGAATCTTCACTAGACTCTCTATGTTGACATAGGGGAAGGCAAGCAAAAGAATAGGGCCATTATTTTGAAATAAGTTTATTCCATGGCTTAGAATGGTTTATTTTGAAATATTTTCAAAATAAGTGCTATTATGAAATAAAAGCAGGTTTTATTATCTCAAAATAGTGCTTCATTATTTCAAAATAACAAAATACCTGCATTTAGAATAGAGTCATAGTGTTGGAAGGGACCTCATGAGATCAAGTCCAACCCCCTGGGTCTTGAACCCAGGACCTTCTGCATATTAAGCGGAGTTCACAGGAAAAAAGTTATTTTGAAATAAGCCTCCTTATTTCAAAACAACGTCTCAGTGTAGACATACCCCAAGAGCAATATATCCTGCTGGACTTACAGAGCATCCCTTGCCAGCATCATTAACTCTGCCTGAGAGCAAGAACAGACTTTCAAAACTAGGGCCCAGATCCACACAGGGTCATAGGCATCATAACACTTAACTTTCAGGTGCCAGGAGAAGCATTAGAACAAGGGGATCCATAAAACCATAGGTGTCTAGGTTCCTTAGACACTGCAACCAGAAGAGATGGGCACCTGGATTATTTTATTTTGCTTTCCATTTCTCAGCAGCATAGGTCCCAAATCACTTGCTGGTGGATTCTCTGAAGTCTTCAAACCTGGATTTGAGGACTTCAGTAACTCAGTCTTAAATTAGGGGTCTATTCCAGGAGTGGATGGTTGATCACATTGTGCAGGAGGTCAGACTAGCTGATCGTAATGGTCCCATGTGACCTTTAGTCTAAAAACACAATCCATGAGAGCCAGCACATTGGGTGGGAAGCTGCCTAGAACTACCCAGAAGGAGGTGCTGACAAAAAGAGTTTGTCCTTAACCTCACCCCTCTGCCTGAATTGGGTGCCCATCTCCTCATGATCCATGCTGGGAACCCCTCTTCTATGGGCAGGCAGGTTAGATGCCTACATTGTTTCTTGAGAGAATGAATTTCAGAGCCTGCCTCACACCACACAAAATGGCAAGAGGAGATGGTGTTGGCAGCAGCCACCTTCTAATTATTAGCCATTAGATTAGTACTCATCCAGGAGGGAACTCCCATCTTCCCTCATTTTGTGAACTGTCCTGGGGCATAGATGTGAGAAAGTAAATGTCTGAACACCTGCAGTAAGGCCTCAGTGCACATGCTCAGAGGCAGAAATAAAAGTGCCTTTCACCCTGAAAATGCAGGCACCAAGTCAGATTAGATGCAAGCCAAGCAGGGGTTTTGTGACTCACCGTGGAGACTAAAACTGGGATTTAGGCACCTAAATACATTTGTGGAACTGGACCCTCGAGCATGAAACTTCCCATTAATCACTCATTTGCTCATGGATTACAAGCAACCCTCTGACTATTTGAGCTGCTTTATCTCCACCTACTGGAAGGAAAGAGTCTCTAAGAAAGTGACAATAGTGAGAATGGCTAGATGTTCAAAACGTGTTAAGTATATTATGAAACAGCATGAGAGAGGGGTACCTTTCTTCCCCCCCCCCGCAGTTCAGGCAAAGCCTTTGCTTTCCCTCTTGTTCACTTAAATACAATAGGGGCATATAGTCTAGTGGCATGACCATCACCTCTATTTTAACAAGGGGCTCCTGTCCTTGCTGTCCTTGAGCTAAGCCCTATGTCTCACGGGTGTGCGTGCCAGCATGCCATGGGGGGGAGGGACTGGGGAATTCATTTGAGCACATTTAAATAAAAATGCTCTCATAACCAGAAGCAATCTAGGAGGCAGTGCGTTGCTCAGTAAAAGTGACAGATTAAGGGCACTGGTTAGAACACTGATCCCTTTCCCACCACATGAAAATGATAGAAGATTGATAGTCCAGCTCCATGGGCAACTGGCACCATGCAAAGGAGGGCAGGGGAGTGGGATGAAAGACATCTCTACTTTTAAACATTCCTGACCATCAGTACCAGCTTTTCTTGTCCAATCTAAAGATTAAAAGATTCCTTCTCAGTCAGATTTTTATGGCCACCACCCCAGTCCCAAAGGCAGGGAGAGCAGCCTCCACGGAGCATGGCTCCACCACAGACAGGACCATCGCCCTTGGCTTGGGGATAGAATGGTGGGAGGAGATGCTTCTTGGGAACATCACAGCTCCAGCCCTGAGTCAAACTCTAAGAGGCAGGAGAGAGGCCCATGCTTCCCAGGGGGGCAGCGAGGATTAGTTTTATAAGGGGTCACAATCAGGTGTATAGACAGGTGCTCTAGGCACACATGCTGATGTAGTTTGCTACAGGCACACACAGCCAACTGACACACCACCAGCAACAAAGCAGTCCTCTCTCTCTACATATAACTAAACCCACATCACTTCTCCACAGCCCCAGAGAACAGTCAGGTCAGGAGACATTGCGATGCGGGCTGAAGGTTACCACACAGGGCCTCGGTCTGAGGGTGTGAGTTCTGGAGCTGAAGACTCTTCAGTGAGCATACCCTAACCCAGTGGTCAGCAACCCCCAACATGAGTGCCAGCTATGGCACGAAAAATGATTTGGAGTGGCACACAGCATCCTCTGCCTAAAGTGCCACTCCTGCCCCCAGAAAAGCAAGAGGCAGTGCCCCAGGCACCCCCTGCTTCCAAGGCATGCCACGGAAAGAAGCTGCCCAGACCTGCAACAGCTTCTTTCCATGGCATGCCTGGGGACCTCTGCTCCAGGCATGCTGTAGAGAGGAGCCGCTCTGGGCAGCTTCTTTCCAGGGTGTGCTTGGCAGCTCATCTCTGGGCATGTTGCACAGAGGAGTCACTCAGGGCAGCATCTTTCTGCTCCATGCCTGGGAACTCACCCCCCCCCCCACGCTTCAGCCATGGAAACCACAGTTTTCAGGCAGCAGGCATTTTTTCAGTAGAGAAGACTACCGGCACTGACTGATGTTTGGGGAAAAGGGGCTGGCACAGGGGTCAGTAAAGGTTGCCAACCCCTTCCCTAACCAGATAAACACAGCCAGGGAGTGGCTGTTCAAGTATTCCATCTCAGCTGAGACAAGAGCAGCTTTTTAAAAATATAGGGGGAATCAAACCATTTGGGAGTTAACAGGCCAAACCCCAGTACCTTGAACTACACCCGGAAATGAGCTGAGAACCAGCACAGACTCAGGAACCCAGAGGTAATAAACTCCTTGTGGGAAGCTCTAATAAGTAACTGAGCAGCCACTTTCTACATCAGCTATAGTCTGAGCAGGCTGCAGTACATACTGAGCATATTACAGCAATCCAGCCTGGAGGGGAGAGAAGGCTGGACAATAGGCTGAGGTTCAGATTTAGAAGGAAAGGCTGCAACCTTTGTGTCTAGCACAGACAGATTAAAATACATTCAGGTGCTGCCATCTGGACATCCATCCAACCGCTGAAATTCCAACAAGAACCAAAAGTTGAAAACTTGAATAACAAACAGCAGGCTAATCCCTGAATTGAGGGAGCAGGTATTTCCTCTGGGGAGCCAGCCAACAGCACTATGTGGGTCAGATGCAACAGAGACAGTGCAGACAGAGAGCTTGGCACTTTGTGCTGCCTCAAACCTCCCACATTCATTGAGCAGGAGCAGTAATAGCGCAGATGTTTCAATACGAGGGAGAAATCATTCCACAGATCCTCTCCGTGTTTCCTTTGGATTGTTCTCCCCAGGGAGGAAAGCAAGGATTGGCCAACTGAATACCCAGCTATTTTAAGCCTCACAGAGCTCAGAGAGCAGGGGATTCACACAGAGCCCTATGTGCTCTTCCCTGTGACAGCACTGCTGTGCCAGGAGCCATTGAGCCCCAGCTTGGTACATCCAGAGTAGGCATTACCATTAGTATAAGTCTCCTAGGAACATGCCATGGAGAGCAGCTGCTCCTTGGAGCCCCTCATCCCTTCTCCCCAATACCACAGAGCCACCACTGCACAGAAGGGCTTTTGACCAAGGTGAGAACTCAGTGAAGTCACTTCTCCGCCCATGCCGTGTGATTTTTCCTGCCACACCTTACAACCCTGTGCAAAACATGGCCCAGTCTGGAAAGCACTTTGACCTTGGAAAGGCCTAGCTAGCCAGGTACATAGGGCTCAGCGATGTCTCCTCTGTGCACTGACATCGCCCTGACTCCACTTTAACATCTCAGGCAGAGCTGCGGATTCTGCCACATGGTCACAGTATTTGAGCAGACGGCAGCAGAGCAGGCAGAATGCATAGCACATTGTGAGCCAGAGGGCTATATCTGTTCAGTTCATTTCTCCTCACTCTATCCTGGAAAAGCGCGACTGCATGGGGCCTGCAGCTGCTGCTGCTGCCAGGGGAACATTTTAAAACATTTGCCCCGTTTGTCAATAATCTACAGTTACAGAGCTTGGACACTTAAGAATGGATACCCAGAAGACCACCCTGATCTATAGGTAGGGACCACGGTATCCGCCTTAAGTGACAGTGTGAAAACAATTGTCCTGCCTTGAGCTCCTAGGTTCAATAATTGCATTTTGCTTACTAAACGAGCTCCTCAAGTCCCTACAGGAGCAGCCTGGAATCAAGACTCTACTCTTATTCCATGCAATGGCTGGTTTTTCAGGGCTGGAAAAGTGCAGGTTGAACCTTTAGCTTCATGCCTGACCTTGAGACCCTCACACACCTAAAGGGCTGTGAATCCTGCCACCAGAGCAACTGTTCGTCTTCCCCAACAGGCTTTGTCAGGCCAGCTGCCTAGGGTGACACTGCCTGGTGCCCCCTAGCTGCCTTCCAGGACAGGAGAGAGAGAAATACAAACTGCATCTCCTCCTCATCCAGCCCATGACTCATCCGCCTGGAGTGGAGAAAGGGCAGCTGGGTGCTTGCTGTTTTAATTTGCTCCGTGGAATGCTACCGCTAGCATTTAAATCCAGGGGATGATTTTCTTTCAACCATGTCTAGACTAGTAGAAACAGGGGCCAGTTTTCAAGAGGCAAACATAGATGCTGGAACTAGGAGTGCTGCCACAGCCCCTGTCTTGAAGTGGTTTCCATTGTTTACAGTTTAGTTCATTGGCTCTCAGCACCTCCCTCACCATTATACAAGATGTTCACGTGCCCCTGGATGGCAACTCAGTCCCTACTAAATCTCATGTTACAGCCCAGGACTATAACCTAGGGTACTGAGGGCTGGTTGGTTCTGCTGGGTTATGGAGCAGGGTTCCTCTCCACACACGGCACTTCCCTCTGTTGAGAAAGGGCCAGACCAGCAGGCTCCCAGGTGGTAGTGGACAGCATTAACTGAGAGGGTAACAAAGGACACCTGCCAGGAAACTCAGTCCTGAATAACCCCCCTGAAGGCCCAAATACATTCCTCCTGTATCTCCCAAAGCAGCATGGCATCCAGATAGTGACCTGCCCAAGGTGGGTCTGGTCCCCCCACCCACACCCCTAAAACCCTGTCACAGATGGCCTAGCAGGTCACATGCTGGTTCTTAATGATCCAACAGGCACATTTGCTGTCTCTGCCTCAAGTCTAAGCTGGCCACCTTTCCATTAAGTCTCTTCAAATACATCATTCTCCCCTCTAATCTCTCTGTACTCTCACTCCATTTCATGCCCATCTCTAGCCTTATGCCCATCATTGCTCAGTCAAGGTTCTTACCATCCTGTTCCCTGCACCACTTTCAACCATGCTACTCTCATACACTCACAAATTCTGTTTGCTTACCAAGCCCCTACCTGCTGCAGCTGGCATCTTACAGTCCCTCCAGCTGTTCTTCCCTACCCTTCTTTTAACCACTGTTTCCTCCATACTCTATTTAGTGCACACCTCAGCTGGTTTAGACTCATTCCCACTTCTACAGAACTCACTTTTAAAACCTCTTGTTGATGTTTGAAAGTCCCTGAAGCCAGAAGCTCTCTCCAGGGCAGGGAACGTGCACAGAGAGTACCATGCCACAGACATTTACAGTACTGTATCATAGCAAGGACTTTTAAAAACAAGTCCCCCTGTACAACACACACTAATAGGCACAAAGGTTGAGGACTAATTCAGTCATTGTAGGCTGCTGGCATGTCCCCCCAAGCCCAGGAAGCATTAACAGCACAATCCAAGTCTGTTCAAGTCCTTATTTCAGGGCATTATCTACTAACTGCACCCAGAATTTTCAGCAAGCTCTAAAACAATGCAAATCAACCAATACCCACCCATAACTTTTTTTTCCCCAACCTTTCTGGCACTAACCAGCTTCCTGCAGCCACCCTCCAACCTGAGCTCTTTCATTCTCCAAAGGAATCCAAATTCAGTGCTCAAAAGGCAATCACTTGACCTGGCCCTTCCCAGCTGGGTCCAGTAACCTCTCTCCCATCCCAAACACCTGATCTTAAAGGGGCTCTGCCTTAGAGCAGGGCTGGCTGACCCAGGATCTCTAGTCCTTTGGGATGCATTTATGCAGCATTTTGGATCTAGTGGGACTCAGCTCCCCTCCTAACTCCACAACCTTAGCTTGCCCAGCTGCTGCCTGTGCTGTGGGGTTGTGCACATCTTAGTCTAGCCCCTTTTATGAAAAATAAACTGGTCAATCCGAGGGAAAGGGGCCCAGGTCAGGAATTTCCCCTTTCTTAAAGATTTCCATGGGATGCAAAGCTCTCTAATCCTTGAGGAGCCCCTGCGCCCTCATCATTCCTTGTCCCCTATGGGGTGAATGAGGAGGTGCAGGGGTCATTAGGCTGGAATCCCTTTCCAAGGCATGGGATTCTGCACACCCAAATGTCAAATCTTTGCAGTAGAAAGGTGAGCTAGGGCCTGTCTGGCAGCTGGGATTCCCTCTCTCACCAAGGCCAGTCGTGCAGATGATGGAGCGGATGTGGTAGGCCTGGATTCTTTGATGCCCCACAGCCTCAGTCCAGCTTTTCCAAATCCCTGAAGACAGGCACAGCTCCAAGCCCTGCAAGACTCTTCTGAACACTAACCATGACACAGAGTTTGGGCAGTTGCTGTGTATGAATCAGTGCCAATATCTCATTAATGGGCACCAGCACAAAAACCTAGCTGAGTATCTGGACATCTGGTCACCCTACCCTATCTTGAACAACATTCCTCTAACCAGCACTGCAGGGTGCCCCTCATCAGGCACTGAAACAATATGGAATTTATCCCTCTACTTCACTCCAGTTGCTGTCCTATCTGAGTTCACTACAGAAGTGAATTCTGTGGCATTAACAATGCTTGGTGAATAAGAAATCAAAAATTAGAGTCGGAAGCTCTGCTCAAATGTACCAAAACTCATTAGCAATTAATTCCAAGCAGATCTACAGCCCAGGGCATGAGACTCTGGCAGGTAACTAATGAAGGGTCTCCCCTGGGTAAGGACCCGACTACCTGTGCTCCAGCACTTGGCTCCACATTTCTCTAGGCATCTGTCGGCTCACACTCACCTTTCAATCAGAAAACATATGCTGTGGCACTCTGGCTTCCTCTCTGATATTTCTGCTCCCCTCTGCCTGGTTTTCTCCTTCTGCTCCTCATCTGTGAGTCTCTCTGTACAGCCACTTCCTTCGTTCCCTAAGTCTTTCTTTCTTTCCTTTCTTTCTCCCTCTCTGTCTCCTCTGCTCACTTTCTCTCTCAGGAAATTAAAGATAATCCTTTTTTTTCTTTTTTGCTGCTGGATTCCCTGTTTAACATTCTCTGCATGTGCTTGCACTGATTCAAAACAGGATTAGACATTCTGTTGCTTTGATGTCAGTTGGGCTCTGCACTTGAGGCAGAGAGGGGAAAACTAAAATGTCTGTTCATGAGCCCGGCAGGTCCTGCACATCCACTTCCACCAGTCATCAGCTGAAGGTCAGAGACGTTTATCTGCCATGAAAATAATAAAGGCAGGTTCCCCTTCCACTCATATTACTCTGCAGCCAGGAGGGACAGAGAGAATTGTCTTGCTTTAACTCCATGACATGGCAGCCAGCCTCACTTTGTCCCTATGCTCTTTGTTATTCCGTAAGCCGCTGGCTTCCACTCCCAATTCTATTTTCATGAGGCACTTTGGGGGCTTATAGGCTCCTGTTAGGAGGCAAGGAGTAATTAATCATATGAAAACATAGCTTGTTTGAGTGTCAGTTGATATTATAACCTACAGCTGCCACCCAGCGGGAAGTAAATGTGCCACCAGAGTTGCTTTCAAAAGAGAGATCTGTCCCTCAGAATTCCTGTGGGGAACACATGCCTGGGGTTAACCTTGCAGACACCAGGCCATCTTTAAGTGAGAAGCAGGGGCAGAAGTGGATTCTCTAGTCTAGTACAGGGCAAAGATAATTGAGGGGAAAGTGCACTTCTGGGCCACCTTTAAATAAGAAACAAGGACAGGGAAAGACCTTGGAGCAGTTCTGCTGGAGTTTCAATTTCTTCCATAAGGAATGTGCAACTGAAATTATCCTCAATGGCCTCAACATCTTGTTATCTCCTATAGAGGAACTACCCTATACCTGGGGGTAAGTCCAAAGGAACTCCAGAAGCAGGTGATTCTGAGGAGCTAAACATGGGCCTGATATTTCTCTTTCTCTTTTTCCAAGATGCAGGATCCAAATGTTGTAATTTTCTGGCTTTGTTCTAAAGTCACCTGCCCTGGGGCATTCCGTCAGTCAGACATGTCAAAAATAACTCAGGGCATATAGAAAAATTTGAGAGGGGCAGACTCAACCTGCAGTATCACTCATTTTCATCCCACATCAAATGGCTATAGTTAGTGCCTTGAATGTTGACAAGTTCCAGAACTTTTCATCCCACTGTCAACCTCAGTCCCAGGTTGGTTTCGTCTCTCATGTTTAGTGCTGGGAATGATTTACATCAGAAGTAAAGAGGGCTGTACTTGAGGTCTGAGAGGAGTTCACTTCAACACTGTCTCTTTCCTTTACAAATGATTGTGTGTATCATGTATGTCCCCCGTTCGGGGTCACCATCGCCCCTTGCACCCCATGTTTAGGCCTTCCTGGGGAAGCTAGTCTCAACGGGATGGCATGGAGAGCTGGAGTTTAGCAAGGACATTCTTCATAGGGAAGCACAGTAGTTGACCACAGGTCGGTCATACGGTGTTTCCTCACACAAAACAAGGGTCCTGCTGCCCAAGATGACTTTCCTGCTCTGCAGACAAAAGACATCTGCCCGCCTCACACGGACCTCCTGGGTCCCTGTTTAGACCAAGTGGGCCTGAATCTGCTCTCACTGTAGGTGAGGGCAGTTGTGTCTTCAATTTTAATTAGGCCCAGTGACTCTTGGGCACAGCCTGCCACATAGGCCAGAAGACCCAGCTTGCATTCAGATCATACTGGGCTCAAGTGAATCCTCACTCATGAACATGGCTCAGTCTCTTATTTAGCAAAAGGCTGTGATCAGTCCTTACTTGGGAAACCAGATGTCCCACTCTAAGCAATGTGAAAGAACTAACAGTGCAGTGGCCTGCCCTAAACCATCTCAAGCATCGCCGTAGCTACCAGAGAATGAAGCGTGGGCTCCAGATAGTGACTCGGGAACTCTAGGGGTCTCCTTAATATTCCATGGGCACATCCCCAAAATGTTGACCTGTCACTTCACAAATGCACATCACAGCTCAGCTTCATGGGCTGCATGGCTGCCAAGGGGAGAGGTTGAGAGCATAGATGGAAACCATAGTAAGGGCCAGATTAAGGGGCCCCTGGCTGCCCACTTTCATGGACCCTCCTCCAGGTTGAGGGCCTCAACCTCTCCACTGCAATGCCAGCCTGGGGGCAGGGTGCTGCTCAGACATGCCAGCCCTGGGGCCACCCAGAAAACCAGCCAGCCATGCAGGGTTGATACTCGGCACATGCTGGGGGTAAGCCACCAGTGCTGGGGGGAACTGAAGCCCTGAGGCCAGATGCTTTGGTCTGTGGCACTCCTGCCCTGCCCCTGCCTGTCAACTGATGGTAGGGCAGGCTGGAGCATTGTGTGGTCTCCGGTGCAGCTCTCCAGGGCTTGGAGCACTGTTGGGCCTTCATGCTGGGGCCCCCAGGGGCCTGGTGGAAGACTCCTGCCTGGGCATCCTGAGCCACAGAGGCCTGTCCAGTGCTCTGCAACCTCAGTAGGGCCAGATTTTGTGGGGGCCATGGAGCCCCCTTTTAGGCCAGGCCTGAGGCTGCAGTCCCTAAAGCCCCCACTTTAATCCAGCCCTGCCCACAGTGACTATAGAGAGACAGGGAAGCAAAGGGTGAGGAACCCACAGTGAGAAGATGGACCTATGGACTGGGAACCTGCTTAATGGAAGAAGTCAGTGGAAGCACAGAGAATGGCTCAATGTGTGGAATCATTCTGTCACCCTCCCACACACCACAGTCACCTCACAGGATTTCCCTAACACTCCTCCTACACCCTCCCGAATTTCCCAATACCCCCCAGTTGTCAGCTAGTAACAGTGTTATACCCATTTAGTAAGCACCCCCTCCACCCCCCTCCACCTCTCCCTACACCCTTCCTAATTTCAGGTCCCGGGGAAGCTGCTGGGAGGAAGCATGAATGCTGCTGAGTAGACAGGGGTTGGTAAATGCAGTAGTGAGAGCTGTGGGCTTCAAAGGGGCTCATGCAGGTGGACTAGGGGGCAGATTCCTTGTCACCCGCTACCAGCAGTGATCGGCGCTGGGGTCAATGCATGTTGGCCTCTCCAAAGCATGCTCCCCACGGTGCTCAGGCAGACTTCCGTTTGCCTTTGTCTAGAGCAACTCCATGCCTCCACGCCTAGGAGCACTGCAGCCCTGCAGAGATTGCTATCATGTAGCCCCGTGTTCACAGAGTTAGTCTAGAGCTTTGGAGAGTGGTCCACTTCACTGGGAGCCCTCTTGTTCCAAGTCCTTCAGAGGCTCCTCTGCCAGCCAGGAAGGGGCTAATCTATTTTTGTACAGCATGCACAGATTAGATTAGTGCCTGAAATAAGCTCCATCCATCACACTGGAATAAAGGAGATTAATTGGCTGGGCGTCTGCCTCACGTGATCCTGTTCTCCAGGCCTGCTGATTAATAGAGCAGCCTCTTTTATCGGCCAGTCCAGGAAACATGCGTATCTGGGCTGGCTCAAGACAAAGAGAACTAGTTACAGAGGCAGGGTGTTATTGGGCAGCCTTAATGAGTGAGTTCTGCCATCTGCACCTTGCTGCTATGCACCTGTTCCACGAGTTCCCATTTGGTCTCCCCCGCTTCTATCCTTGGTGCACTCATTCCCTCTGCACCCTTCTCCGCTTCACCCATGCTCTCTTCATTCGTGTTTCTGCTGTACATGCCCCTTCCTTCCCTTTCTCTTTACAGGCATTGTCTCCCTTCACAGGACACTGAATGAATGACCAGCCCACTAGTGTTTTTCTGGCATGTGAGAGAGCCACTGCTCTGTGCCTATGGAAGCACTAGCTGCTCTGGGAAATGTTGAGAGTTCTGGCCAAACAAGGAGGTTGTGCAACCCACACTCTACCAGGGACAGGACAGACTGCAAGTTACTGCTCCTTCTTTGCAACTGTCCAGTGCAGAGCGCAAGCTGCTTCGTGCTGATATGGAGCTCTGGAGCGATAAACTTGCCTCCCCTGAACTTCCCCCTTCATTGATGGGGAATACTGAATTTTCTCCCCTCTTTAACTTCTCTTGCTTTGCACCCAAGAGCTATTTTCTTCATGGGCCTGAGTTGCCCATGCCTGCCAGCTAACATAACTCTGGAGCTGGGCAAGGTGGCAACTAAAGGTCACACAATGAATGTTGGGCTCTGGGCCACTGGGCCCTATCTGAAGCCTGCTGAGATCAGTGGGAACCTTTCCACTCTGTGCAGTGGGTGTTGGATCTGACTCCAACTGTATAGCTTCACAAGGGGCCTCAGTTTTGCTTGAATCATCCCTGAGCAAGTGTGCATGAAGTGATTTCTTCAGACTAATGAGGCAGGCTGGAAGAGCTCCAGCATCTGTCCCTGCCTTACCAGTGTCCCTCTCTCTTCATTAAAACTTCTTTCAGCTCCCTCCAGTTTAGCTTTTGCAGAGATTGATTGTTCAGAATTTTTTAAATGGAAATTATTTCTCATTTCTCTTCATGATTGTGACAACAACAAAAAAGATAGGAAGGAGTTCCTGGGAGATGAAAGAACAGGATTACAGAGAGAGCTTTTGCTTTGTTATCCCCCTAGTATGGTTTAGAAAGAGTTTCTGGAAGCTGAATTTAATTGGCTAAGTTTCTCCTTATGACCAGCTAAATTACTCTTCATAAAGGAAAGTGTAGCTTTTGAGTCAAGACTGGAGTCTCTGGTCTCGTAAGGGCAGCATGCACCACGTTAGTGGTGCATAGTGGCCTTAAATGGCCAGAGCTGTCCCCTTGTGTTGGGGAACTGTCTACTGATGGAAAGCACGTAGAACAACTACATCAGCTGCTTTGCACCCCCTAGTATAAAGGATGAAATGGGCTGTGTCAGAGGTATTCTGTGGAGATCACTATGCCTGATCCTCCTCTGATGTGAGAGCCATCCCACGATGTATGTGAGTGTGGCCTTAGTTGGCTGACCACTGTTCTAACTTCCTCTATAGTCTGGTGCCCATGAATAAGGGAGCCATGTGGACATCCTCAGATGAGCACAGCTTGGACATAGTGGAGAATGAGAGTCATGGAGTGGCTGTTATCACTCTCCTGCCTTGGAGGCAGTGTAGTCCAATGGTTAGGGAATTGAAAAGGAAACCTGGGTTTGAATCCAAGCACTACCAATGATTTGCTGTGTGTCCTTGGGGTAGTCATTCCTCCTTTCATGAATTCCCTTTTTGTAAAACAGGGATGACAGATGTTAACCTTCTATCAAGTTCTAGCGATGATAAGTACTGGAAAAGAACTAAAAGTTATTAGGAAATCAGTGGGACCCAAAGGGGCAACTACAGCCCACAGTAGACTGGGATTGGTTTAGGCATAGGTGCCACGTTACAGGTATGATGATTTAGGAAGGGTTTCTTCAGAGGACACGATCCCTTGAGAAACCTCCCTATGTACTGATACCTCATCCAAGGAGTGCAACTAGTGTTAGACAGGTCAGGCAGATTTAGAAGATGCCCAAAAGATTGGTCCACAGATTGTGAAACCAGCTGGCTGGACAGAAGATTTGATGCTCTGGGGACTTTTCTGTCTCTAGGAGGGCAGGGTAGAGGATGAGAAAGAGAGTTGGCTGACTTGATGCTGAGCTCTGTGTCCTATCAAAGTGAAGACAAGAAAGATATGCCATTTTTTTTCCTGTGGGAAATGATAAATGAGAAGTAAGGCAAGGAAAGGGAGACCAATGGGGAAATCTGTTTTATTGATGTGGAAACACAAAAATAATATCTTTCCTGGGCCCAAATACACCTACAACTGGCTATGCAATGTGATGAGTCCTAAAATGCAGCCCCCAACTTCCCCATGCAAGGACTGGGGGGCACAGCTGATGAACTGCAGGTTTTATTGCTAGTCAGCAGGCAGCAAGCAATTTCCATGCACTGTTCTGGGAGAAGGTACATGCGACTAAATATTATGTCTGACTGCATTTATTGTTGATGCAACCCTTTCTGAGCCATTGTACACAGAAAGCAACTCATTGCTCCCATGAAACCCTGGACACTGAAGGATAGGGTGGGGGCTGAATAAATGCAGGTTTCTGTGAATGCAAACAATCCTCCATATGATACCTGAGGATGTGCTTGAATCAAGACATAAGCCCTGGGGATAGGAGCCACAGGTAGGCTCAGGTGGGCTGGGACCCACCCACTTGGGGATGAAGTCCGCCCTCCACAGTGCCCAGGCACTGTTACCTAGCAACTGGAGCATCTCAGGCAGCTTCTGGTCACCTGGCTGGAAGCTGCCCTTGTCCAGACTCACCCAGCAGATTCAGGAGCCCAGCCAGAAAATGAGGGCTGGTCACTCCCCTGTATTAACTACAGCAGTGCTGACTGCTAGTCTCATCACTTTCAAGCTAAATACACCACCAATTATTAACATAACAAAAAGGTCATAGTTACAGGAAATGTAGATGCTAAGTTCACTATGGCAGTGGTTCCCAACCTTTTCAGTAACATGGCACACTTCAATGAGACAAACAATTCCATGGAACACCTACTTTTTCAGAGGGATTGATTGCTCATATATCATATGTCACATTTACTATGGTTCTTGTCTCACTAGAGATGTTTGCAACAAGTGCATACAACAAGCTAAAGAAGGACCAAATGCACTAATGTTTCAAATCTACCAGAAAAAAAACCACACACACACACACACCTTCTCAATTTTGCCCTTGGCCACCTGTGTTTAGAATGTTCATGTTTGAGAATTGAAAGGCTGATACCTCACTTTTTAATATGATGATTAATTTTCTTGAGTTTTATGAGTTGTGATTTTGATTGGATAGAATATTGTTGAAGATGAAACAATGTTTGTTTTACATTGATTTTCATTTCCTTTGTACAAAATTTCATGGCACACTTGGACAGTTCTCATGGCACACCAGTTGAAAACCACCACACTATGGTAACGGTGGGTTACTTACCAGTAACCGTCTTTCTTTGAGATGGGCTGCTTGGATTCATTCAGTAATAGGTGTACATGCCTCAGCGTGTGATTGGTTGGAAATGTTTCTGCCCTAGCCTGTCAGAACAGGGCTGGCAGCCAACGCCCCCTGGCCACCCCCTGCCTATACATATGGCCGCAGCCCTGACCCTCAGTCTCTAAAAGTCGCCAACTCTGAGTTGCAAGCACAGTGGGAGGGTTCTGAATGAATCAGAGCAGCCCATCTTGAAGAAGGACAGTTACTGGTAAACAATGTTCCCTGTAAGCTGTGCTGGCGTGCTGCAGCGCAGCCTGCCGCAGCTGCCAGCACAGAGGAGGCTGCCGGCAGCGCACTGCTGGCAGCCAGAGTCCTTCAACAGAGCTCCTGTGGAGCAGGGAGTTTTGAAAACTCCCACCCAGAGAAGCTCTAACGGAGCATGCCCAGAAAATCTGAGCTTGCTCCGTAGAGCTTCTCTGGCCCAGGAGTTATGGCTGGGCCCTGCTGCTCCAGTCCAGCCCCAAGGTAAGTTTGTAGGGGCTGGGGGGGACGCTGGGAGTGGGGGGGGTCGAGTGGGAGTGGGGGGCTGCTGCTGGGAGTGGGCGGGGTGAGTGGAGGGGGTGATGCCAGGAGCAGGAGCAGGGGGGCTGCTGCCAGGAGTGGGGGCTGATGCCAGGAGCAGGGGGGGCTGCTGCCGGGAGTGGGGGGGGGGCGAGTGGGAGCAGGGGGGATGCCGCTGGGAGCGGAGGGGGGAGCGCAGCGAGCAACAGGAGTTGCTCAGCTGCCTTCTCCCCTTAGAGGGAACATTGCGGTAAGTAACTCACCGTTCTTCTCCGAGCACTGCTCGGATACATTCAGTAATAGGAGATTGCTAGCCATACCGAAGGATGGTGGGCAGAGTTGGGTTTTTTCCCCACCTTCAGCACAGCTACCCCTGAAACGGCTGAACCCCAGGCCTAAAGGAGCCAGTAGGATGAACGGCCTGGCCTAAGTGGGGAAGGATGGAGGCCTATGCCCCTCGAGTGCACCCTGTCTACGGCCAGCAGGAGCAGAGGGAGGCCTAAAGTCACCTTATTGTGGAGAAGAGATGTGGTGGTGAATTCTTGAATTGGTTAAGCGCTGCCAGATGAAGGACATAAAAGGCCGGTGGTAAGGCACCTGCCAAAGTGAGGTGGCCAGGGTGTCCCCCCTGGTGTTAGGCCCACGATGCATGCCTTAGTTGGTTTGACAAGGAAGGCTAAGGTGAACTCCAGAAAAGGCTTGGCCTCCTGATCGATACCAAGAACCAGTAAGAGAGAGAAAGAGGGAGAGAAGAAGACCCCTCTACTGACCCAAATAGAGGAAAAGGGTTACGGGGTTGCACAGGAGGAATCAAGTAACCATCTGACAAGAATAGTTTACGTGGTGGGCAAATGCCAACACAGCAACCAAGGTACTGAGAGTCCCCTCAGAGGCCCACGGCAAGTTATGGCCACTGGTAACTGAAGGGACAGGGAGAATGTGGGGCCAAGGAGTGTTTGTATGAGCCCACTGTGCTAAGCAGTCAAACTATCACTTTTGAGACGTCAGCGAGAAAGGAAGGTCCCAGGGTTGGAATGTAGGAGGAACCCACCTCACTTGGCTGGATGTGGGGTTGGAAGGAGGGGGAAGGCACAATGTTAAGCAATGTATCTGTGTATAAGTTATATCTCCTCTGCAACTGACCACCTCCCATCACTAGCAGGGAGGCAGGTGGATAAGGGCCCTGAGTGGATCGAACCCGTAGACTTCCCCTATGGGGCGCACGAAAGGAGGGAAGGGAGGTAAGATTTTGAAGGCCTCCCAAGCACTGAGTGGAAGGATTTTTGAAGGAGGCAGTAGGGATTAAGATGGGAATGGTTATTTCCCTCTGTTAAGTACCCCAGGGCCAAGATGGGCGCAGGACAATGATCCCAGGGAAAGGAGGTGCCACCTTATGGGAAGAGAGGTTAGTAACAAAGCCAAAGGGCTGCTGACTGCCCTGGGCCTGAACTGGGCAAAGCTGGGAAGAAACACATGGATCCCAGATTTGGGTGCCTCCAACTATTAGTTGAGGCACAAGGAGGAAGGAGAGAACTGCCGCCGGTCAGTGGCAGTAACCAGTGGCTCTTATGGGATTGGTGAAGGACCCTGAGCTGAAAACTCCTAACCTATACCTGAGAGCAGGGTATGGTCCCTTATAAACCCCAATGGAGGTGTCCAATTGCACCACCTGGCAGCAGCCTGATCAATTATGAACTGTCTGGGGTGGGGTGGTGGGGCAGATACAAGACCCTCTGATACTGTGACCCAAAGGGTACCTGGTATTCGCACTTGCGGCTGGGGGGGGGGGCAGCAGGCCTTTGAGATAGGGAAGGATGGTTCACAGAAGCCCTTTCCCAGGCATGTCATCATAAGCTATCGAGGGCATGGGCTGCCCAGGGGGCTACAGGGGAACATTCTTAGAGGAATGCCGGACAGGAAGAGGAATCCCCAAAGAGTATTCTAACAGAACCACCAGGAATATCTTTCCAGGGGGCAATTTGTGATGTGCATAGCGCCCTGCGACCAAATTGTACTCCCCCCAGAATGCAAGAGATGTATGTTTAGTCCCCGTCGCGCTATGAGGGCTCAACTAACATTATGCTGAAAGGTACGAAGCCCCCAGCATCATGTTAACCCAATTTACCTTCAGGATAAGAGGTGGGAGGCCCCAGAAGAGGGCAAGATCAGGGTGTCCTTCATAGTCCTAGGTGGGGAGAAGGACCCTAGGAAAACAAAACATGAAGGGCAAAAGGATTGTTGGATGCCCATTACAGGCTGGGAGGAAGGCTAGCGGGCCAACAGGGTAGCATGCCCAAGTATTTTACGTCCCCTTGGGGGTCCTGGGCACTGCGGAGGGTACTATCCATCCTTTCTGCAAAGAGGGACCCCCCTTCAAAAGGGAGGTCCAATATGACCTGCTGGGAGGAGGGGGGCGCCCTTGCCTCCCGAAGCCATGCTGCCTGTCTCAGGACCATGGCAGAAGCCACGCTGTGTCTTGCCGTGTCCAAGGCTTCCAAGGCAGATAACACCAACTCTTGGGACACCAGCCTACCTTTTTCACAAAAGCATCTTAGTCTGCCCTGTTCTCTTGGGGGAGTAGATGTCTGCATTTACTCATGGACTCCCATACGTCCATGATATACCTGGCCATCAGAGCTTGGTGGTTGGCTATTCTGAGCTGGAAGACAGTGGAGGACTAAGCCTTCTGGCCTAACAGGTCTAATTCCCTCACCTCTGTAGACCTCCGGAGAGGTCATGAGGAAATTGTGCGGGGCCTAAGGCCACTTCCACCACCCTTTGAGATGGTACCAGGTGGTAGGTGAGAAAGGGAAAATCTTCCACAGGGACCTGGTACTTTTGTCCCACAGTATCTGAGACCTGAGAGAAGGACCCAGGAGTTTGCCACTGCATCATGGCAATCTCCTGCACGCTACGGTGCAGAGGAACTGTTATGGGCTCAGAAGGAGATGTGAGCCCAGGGCCAAATAAAGTGTCACTGGTCCCATAAATGAATGAACCTCCAACCCCCTGTGAGCATACACACGGCGGAGGAAATCAAAACGCACCGTGAGGTCCCCTCTATAGGAGCGGGGCCTGGGGTTCAAGGCTCTGTCGGCTACCAGAAGACACAGGGCCAGGCTGGGATGATCAGTACTGCGGGAGACTGGTGGGATCTCCTGAGGAGACCACTCATGGGGTTGGTACCTGTAGGTTGCTGGTACCAAGGACCGTGGGCGAGGCCATTTACTCCCCCTCGAGGCCCCTTCCTCGGGACTCGGGGGTCGAGATGACTCCCGGAGCCGTGTTGGGCTCGGCTTCGGCACTATGAGGGGCGTTTTAGTTGGCAGTGCTGGTGGGGACAAAGTGGTATGGCCCATGAGGAGGCTCTTGGGCTCTGTCCGCTAATGGTACTGGGGGCCTCTTCCTGAGCACCCGTTTCTGGTACCAGGGAGCTCGGTACCGAAACCGCGGAGGGAGTTTGGTGCCTTTTTCAGTGCAACCAGGCACCTGAAAGGAAGGCCGGTTTTCCCCTCTTTCTGGGTGGTACCAGGGTGGGAGGTGTTGGCAAAAGAAGAAGTGCCTTTGCCACTTCAAAGGCCTCTGGGGTGGAGGGAACCAGTACAGACTCCTGCTGGTCCCAGGGAGATGTGGAGTGGCACTGACACTTTGCTACTGAGCCTGGTACCGAGTGCATCTTTTGTTCTCAGGCAGGGCGGCACTGGTACGGTTCCGGCACCAAACTAGCACACGGTGCCAAATGTAGACCCGAAGCTTTGGGGATAGGCTGCCGTACCGGCTCCAAGACCAATGCATGGTGCCTTTGCTCTGTCCTTTATGGTCCTAGATTTAAAGAACCAACAGATAGAGCATTCGGTGACCAGATCGGCCTCGCCCAGGCATCAAGGCACTTCTCACAGGGATCATACTGTGGGAAGGCCTTGTCGCAGGCAACACAAGGTTTGAACCCGAGCACAGCAGGCTTCAGGGAGGAGCAGTGTTCCTGCTTCGTAGCCAAGCACTGTGTGGGAGCGCCTTCCGGTGGAATGATGTCCACGAAGGGGTTCTCCCAATTGAGTGAGTGGCTCATAAATGAGGCAAATGAGAGGCTGCTTTCATGATCGCAAGGAGCGGGTTGTTCTGATACTGTCGCTGAGGGTGGAAAAATGGAACCGAGGAGGGCCAGGGCTGCGGCCATATATATAGCCATGTGGAGACCAGGGGCATTGGCCTCCAGCCCTGTTCTGACAGGCTAGGGCTAGAAAGATTTCTGACTAATTGTGCGCTAAGGCACGTACACCTATTACTGAAGCATATGAGCAGTGCTCAGATAAGACCCTTAGTCAGTCTGCATTACACAGAGCCCAGACTCTGCTCTCAATCTGACTGGTGTGACATGATCAAAGTCCATGGGTTTGCCTCATGGTAAGCAAGAAGGGAATTTGCCCATCTAGTATTGTGGACTAACAGTGATGCTGATCAACATCAGATGCAATGCGTCCATTTCTGCGTTCAGATCTGCACTCACTTCTCGAGAGTGATGTTGATGGAAGAGCATTGGGGTTTACTACACCTGTGACTCACAGGTGTAAACCAGGAGGAAATGCACTGGAAACAGCAAAATTACAGTGTTGTTGTCACTGAGGGGCGAGTCAGGCCCTGTGCACACAGTAGTAGATGAGTTACTATTAAACCCCAAACTTACTTCATCTCTGGATTTTGCAGCATTTAAAACAGCAGCTTCCCCCTTGAGCTGTTTAGTCTTATAAGTGGAAGTTACTAGCATTTTCCCCTAAGACAGTACCTGCTTCCCGCAGGGCTGATTGCAGGTTACACCGGACACTGGCATAACCCTGAAATTTCTTACAGAAACAACAGGATGTGTCCAGTTGCTGGGCTCGCATCACCATCCCTGACCTTAATGAGACAATTACAGCCATAGCAGCACATTGCTGGAGGGCCTCTCTGCTTCCCTGGGCAATGTGGAGCTCTACTTGTCTGCTCTTGTTATTTTTGGCTGCTCTTTTGTCCTCTGGATTCTTTGACCTTTAATGCAGCAAACAGAGCTGCAAAAGACACTTGCTTTGGCCTTTGGCTTGCTGCAGTCAGACAGGGGAGAAGGGCTGGGCATAAAGGCCAAAGGTACAGTGCAGCTGTTTGAGACTGGAATTAGCCAAAGTCTGACCAGGCAGTTCTAACATTTAATTTCAACGGCCAAGGGGTGGCAGTGAGAGAAAAGGTGATTATCTGGGTTCAGATGAATGCTCCATTTGTGTTAATTAACTAGACATTCATCTCAGATAACAAGAAGTCTTAAGTGACCAATTAGTCAGCATCCACACTTGTAAAGAGATATGTGTGTGCGTGTGGGTTTATTGAGTGGCTGAGGAAAACTTAATTCACCTTGAAAAGTTCATTAGGAATGCACAAACATTTGAGAAGAGGGAAGATGGTCTTGTATCTAAGGGCAGGCCTGGATTTAGGAATCCTGGGATTGTGCCTAGCTCTGTCACAGACTCATTGCATAGTTTTGAGTAAGTTACTTAACTTCCATGTTCCAGAGGGGTAGCTGTGTTAGGCTAGTTCAGCAAAACAAACAAAGAGTCCTGTGGCACTTTTAAAGACTAACACATTTATTTATCGCATGAGCTTTTGTGGGAGAAAATCCTACTTTATCAGATGCTATGAAGAAGTGGGATTTTCTCCCACAAAAGCTCATGTGATAAATAAATGTGTTAGTCTTTACAGGTGCCACAGGACTCCTTGTTTGTTTAACTTTCCTGTCAGTTTCCAAAGGGATAGCTGTGTTAGTCTAGTCCAGTAAAAAAACAACAAGCAGTTGTGTGGCACTTTAAGACTAACAGATTTATTTTTTTGCATGAGCTTTCGTGGGAGAAGATCCCACTTCCTCAGATGCTTCGAAGATGGGTGAACTTCTGTAAGAAACCATTGCTTCTCGTTCTGCCCTCTGTTACTACCGAGAACAGTCGAGCTCCCTCCTCCTTGGAGCAACCCTTCAAGTAGTTGAAGGTTGCTATCAAATCCCCCCTCAGTCTTCTCTTCTGCAGGCTAAATAAGCCTAGTTCCTTCAGTCTTTCTTCATAGGGCTTGTGCTCCAGCCCTTTGATCATTTTGGTTGCCCTCCTCTGGACTCTCTCTAATTTGTCCATGTCCTTTTTGTAGTGGGGAGCCCAAAACTGGACACAGTATTCCAGATGTGGCCTCACTAGTGCAGAATAGAGGGGAATGATCACATCCCTTGATCTGCTGGTAACACTTCTTCTGATGCAGCCCAGTATGCCATTGGCCTTTTTGGCAGCAAGAGCACACTGCTGACTCATGTCCAGCTTCCCATCCACCATGACTCCCAGGTCCTTTTCTCCAGTGCTGCTATTTAGCTGATCACTCCCCAGCCTGTAGCAGTACATGGGGTTTTTTCGTCCCAAGTGCAGGATTTTACACTTATCCTTGTTGAACCTCATGAGATTCCTCTTGGCCCACTGCTCCAATTTGTCTAGGTCTCCCTGAATCCTGTCCCTGCCCTCTGGGGTGTCTACCGTTCCCCCCAGTTTGGTATCATCTGCAAACTTACTAAGTGTGCAATCTATCCCATCATCCAGATCATTAATGATCATAAATGTAGTGCCTATTTTCAAGAAAGGGAAAAAGGAGGATCCGGGAAATTACAGACCAGTCAGCTTCACCTCAATCCCTGGAAAAATTATGGAGCAGATTCTAAAAGAATCCATCCTCAAACACTTAGAGGAAAATAAAGTGATCAGGAACAGTCACCATGGATTTACCAAGGGTAAATCATGCCTGACCAATCTCATCTCCTTCTATGATCAGATGACTGGTTTTCTGGATGCAGGAAGAACTGTTGATGTGATATACCTTGATTTTAGCAAGGCTTTTGATATAGTTTCCCACAGCATTCTCATTGGCAAATTAAGGAAGTATGGGCTGGATAGGTGGACTATAAGGTGGATAGAAAACTGGCTAGATCAACGTTTTCAGTGTGTAGGAATCAATGGTTCCATGTCTAGCTGGCAACCAGTCACGAGTGGTGTGCCCCAGGGGTCAGTCCTGGGGCCGGTTCTGTCGAACATTTTCATCAATGATCTGGATGATGGAATAGATTGCATTCTCGGTAAGTTTGCGGATGACACCAAGCTGGGGGGACCAGCAGACACGTTGGAGGGCAAGGACAGGATTCAGGGAGACCTAGATAAATTGGAACAGTGGGCCAATAGAAGTCTTATGAGGTTCAATAAGGACAAGTGTAAAATCCTGCACGTGGGACGGAAAAACCCCATGCACCGCTACAGGCTGGGAAACATTCAGCTAAGTAGCAGCAGTGTAGAAAAGGACCTGGGGGTCATGGTGGATGGGAAGCTGGATATGAGTCAGCAGTGTGCTCTTGCTGCCAAAAAGGCCAATGGCATACTGGGCTGCATCAAAAGAAGTATTACCAGCAGATCAAGGGATGTGATCATTCCCCTCTATTCTGCACTGGTAAGGCCACATCTAGAATACTGTGTTCAGTTTTGGGCTCCCCACTACAAAAAGGACAGGGACATGCTAGAGAGAGTCCAGTGGAGGGCAACCAAAATGGTTAAAAGGCTGGAGCACAAGCCCTATGAGGAAAGACTGAAAGCATTAGGCTTATTTAGTCTGCAGAAAAGAAGATTGAGGGAGGATTTGATAGCAACCTTCAGCTACTTGAAGGGATGCTCTAAGGAAGATGGAGCTCGACTGTTCTCAGTAATAACAGAGGACAGAATGAGGAGCAATGGTCTCAAGTTGTGGTTAGGGAGCTCGAGGCTGGATATTAGAAAAAACTTTTTTACTAGGAAAGTGGTGAAGCCTTGGAATGACCTGCTGAGGGAGGTGGTGAAATCTCCATCTTTGGAGGTGTTTAAGGTCCGGCTGGACAAAACCCTGACTGGGATGGTTTAAGTGGGAGTGGTCCTGCCTCTGGCAGGGGGTTGGAGTAGATGACCTATGAGGTCCCTTCCAACCCTATGATTCTATGATTCATAACCCTTGCACCACTCTTCAGCACAGGGCTGAATTTCATCCCCAGTGCTCATTGGATTAGTTTAGAGGAGAGCTGTTATGATCAGTGCTAACAACAGCAGATGCAGTCCTGCTAACTCTGATTCTCATGAATAGTAAAGCCAGTGGGCTAATCACGTGAATTAGGATTCGGCTTTAGCTAGCCTGTCTGCAAAGCACCAATCAGAGAAGCATCCAGGTATTAAGTAAATATTCAGGAAGAATAAATGTGCTTTAAAAATTCATTTGCAAGCAAACCCAGTTGGAGAAATTATTATAATACTTTGTAACAGAATTGTGCCAATAGCTCCCCTCGGGCTTGCTGCAGTTTTGCTCATACTTTGCAAGGCAGGGAGACACAGAAAATGCAACTCATCAATGAAATGCAAGAGGCTTTCAGAATTACACCAACCAGGTTTGTTCTCCAGTAATAGAATATGGCCTTGCAACAACTTTGGAAGTCTCTGCCTTTCTTATGCATTCATGTGTCTCCTCCATTTCCTGTGCCTTAACTTACTTCATTAAACCGGCAAGATGGCAGCCCCCCACGCTCTCTTTTGATGTAAGGCATGTTTTCAGCGTGGCTAGTGACTCAGTCGTCCTTGCAATTAGACAAAGTGATTAGTTTTAACTCTTACACTACAGTTCCTATTTCCAACTGCTACAACTGATTTCAATGGGAGTTTTTCCTGCAGATTTGGGACTTAGATAAATAGGCATAATCTACACAGCAAACTGCTGTCTCACAATGGCCAAGCAGGTGGTGAATTGATTGCTGCAATTGCTTTTACTGATGGGCCATGAATTTTTCTAGTCTATGCTAACACATCTGATTGTTATCCCATCCGCTCTTTTCCATTGGTTTAATCCACCTGCTCTGACTTGTCTTTCATACTATTACCCATTGCAGCAGAGAGTCATTTACAGTGTGCTTGTACAGTGTTTAGCCCAATAAGTTCCCAGTGTTGGTGAGGCCTTGATAGCAGTGACAAGTAATACAAGGAATAATACCATAAGATGAGGATGAAGATGATAAAATAAACCAAAGCGCAAAACATCAGATTCCAGGGAGATGTGTCCCCATGACATGTGGACTGGGGGACACTGTGGCTGAAATCTACTTGCCCCAGGTATCTGAGAAGTTGGATTTGCCATTTTCCTTTAATGCTGCAACTCCATTTCACAGGTGAATAATAATGTTAGAAATGTAAGTGACAAAATAATGCTTCACTTTGCAAAACCACTGAATCCCTGATGGCAAACTTCTTTGTCAAAAAACTGCTGTCTGTTCGGAAAGGCACTTCCTCCCCTGAGAAAGGTGAGTAAGATTTTAAAGCTAACCCTAGAAAAGACTGCATAAAGAAATATATCTATCATCTGAAAGATGTCACCTTGCCATAGGTTTCATTGATTTTGCACATATCACATGGGTAGCCCACACCATTGAGAAACATCCTGGATGAAATTATCCACTCACCAGTGAAACTCAAGGCTCTCTCTACACTGGGGGCCTCAGGTAAGTTGACTTAAGGTCGACTTTAAGTCAACTTAAAGTCAACCTTGTTAAATCAACTTAGGGGTATGTCTATACTAGCAGACATTCTTTGGGCTCCGGCCCTGCCCCCTACCCTGCCCCAGGGTGTGATCTAGCTATGGAGCCCTGGTCTAGCCCCAGGGGCCTGATCCGGCTCCTGCCACTGGAGAAATGCAGTGCAGAGCTGGATCTGGCCCTGAGTCACTTGCTGCAAGCAGCTTGGCACTTGATCCAGCCCTAAGTTAGTAGTACTGTACTGAGTAGCTACTCAGCCTGTAAAATTGACCAGGCTGCCAAGCCACCTGCTGCCAGGGGCAAGTGGCTCAGGGCCAGATCAGGCTCCCAGCCCCCTGCCGCCGGTGGCAGGAGCCGGCTCCCAGCCCCCACTGCCTGCAGCAAGGGGCTTGGGGCCAGATTGGGCTCCCAGCTGCGTGCCGGCCACGGCTGGATCAGGCCCCTGGAGCCCAATCAGGCCCCCAGAACCTGATCAGAACCCAGGGTGGGGCAGGAGGTGGGGCCCTGGGCTTCCTGCCCTGTAAACTGGGCAGGTTTTAAGTCAACTTAAGCAAGTGCTTAAGTTGACTTGATAAATTCTAAGTTTGGCCACCAAGTTGCTTAAGTTGATTTAAACCATGTTACGTGGACTTAAGCTCTAGTGTAGACAGAGCCAAGGGGAGTATTTGCTATTTCAGGCCTCCAGGCCTTGAGAATGAATAACACATTGGCACTACAAGTGTGACATGATTTCCCTTTATTGGCAAATCCCCCAGAGGATAACAGCCTACCGTTGCTGCTAGCTAATGGTGAGCTAGTTCTTTAGCTTACCGGGTGGAGATCCAAACTGCCATGCTGAAATGACAGTTCAAGTAGGTGTCAGAGCAAGCCTTTGATTTTAAGAAGATGGAGCACCTGCATCCCTCAAGGACTTAAAATCTGATTGTGAGTGTCCAGCACCTTTGTAAAGGAACTACTCAGCTGATCTCAGCCCTCACAATGGTTCCTGGGGAGAAACAAGACAAGTTTAAAATTAAAAGCTAAGAAAAAGCACTAGTCTGGGTTCAGGAATGAAATCAGCTGTGCCATAATCAAACATACATAAATCAATAATAAATGTTGAATCCATTTCAAGAAGAAGTATCTCAAATCTAGGATGAAACCTGCAGCCTGAGTCAGAGGAGCTGAGGCAGATCAGGGGATGAGATTGTGTTTACCCACTTTTCAGTGTGCAATTCATCTAGTGTCTTGACAGCCCACAGCAGTGCTCTCTGAAATCTGACAGCGGCACCTGCTCTGACTCACTGAAGAAAAGGACTTTATGTTGAGAGAAAGAAATCCATATTGCCCCAGGAGAGCAGAACAATCTAAAAGCCAAAGACTGATCCTGGCAGACTCAGCGGTGGCCAGAAAATGACTCATTCCGACCAAGGGGGCCCTGAGCTCAGCCCCAGTCCTTAAGGGCCCCACCGACTGGTGATTTGTGGCTGGCGGCAGAACCACCCAGGAGTCCAGCTCAAGGAGAGGAAAGGAGGGAGGCACCAGGTGCTGGGGAGGGGGCATGAACCAGTTTCACCCCTTCTGCCACTGGTGAAAGGAGAGGGACCCAGACGGGAAAGGCTGGGAGCCGCCGGATTAATTCAGGACCTTATGCTAGTTGCAAATGTGCCCCTAAAAGTACAAGCAGAGAGGAAACACCCCAGGGGACCGGAGGAGACACCGGGAGCCGGCTCTGCTCCCGGCTCTGGCTCCGAGACCCGCTTGAACCCTGCGCCCCCGCCGGCAGGACAGGCTCCCGACCCCTCCTGGTGCCGGAGGCTGGGGGCGGCAGCGGGGCTGGACCCCAGCCCGGCCCCCCGCTCCGCCCCCGGCCGGCCGTCAGCCGCTCCGCTTGGCCCCCCTGCCGTGTAAACGCGTGTGCGCGGCGGCCGGAGTCAGCTGCGCTTTGATGTCAGAGCGGCCCCGCCGAGGGGGCGGGAGACACCGGCTGCGGCTGCGGCGGGAGCGGGGCATCGGGCCCCTCCACGCCGCCCGCTCCGGAGCCGGGAGGGAAGCGGAGCGGATCCGGAGCAGGAGAGGGGCCCGCGGAGGCATGCCGGGGCCCGGAGGAGATGGGCTCGGGGAACGCCTCCCTGCCCCTGTGCGCCAGGAACTGCTCCGCCGGGGCTCCCCGCAACGGGTCGGGTAAGTGGGGCGACTCCTCCGTCCCTCGAATCCGGATTAGAGCCGGGGCGAGCCGGGAAACTCTCCCGATCAGCACCAGCGGGGCTGGACAGCTCCTCGCCGCTCCTCTGCCCCCCGACGGCGCTGCCAGCACCCACCGCCAGCCCCACAGGGCTCCCCACAGCCCACCCCACGGCCAGCCCCGGGCCCTCTCTGTGGGAGGTGATCAGTGACCTGGAGCTGGAGCTGGAGCCGTCCACCCATTCCCAGCCCGGGGCTAACAATCTTCCCCACAAGCTCCCCTGGCATTTCAGGGACAGGGTAACCTCAGCTCCTGGCCAGCCTGGCCCACATGCAAGGCAAGAGACAGACATGGCTTCAGGTGACAGTTCTTAGGGGCACCTAGCCCCCCTGAAGGTCAGGCTGGCTCCCCCCTCTTCAACTCTTTCCTAGCAGCTCAGGCACTGTTAGTCAAGGGCAGCTTAAGTCATGTAGGCAGAGTGCACTTAAAACCCCTCTGCAGGCAGGCGCTGGAGATTAGGGACTTTGGAAAACCGTTAGCAAACTCCATGAATGAGATGGAGGAAGGTGCCAAATCAAAACTGGGCTTGGGGCGCCACAACCCCTTGAGCCGGTCCTGCCCACATGCCTGGGGTTAAAGTGATCGTCACATCTGGGGGAAAGAAGGGATTCTCCCCCAGGGCTACAGCTACCTGATGTCAGGCAAAAGGAGGACATGTCCTCTTTTATAACTTCACCTCCTCCGTCCACCAGGCATTTTAAAAATACACGATTTTGTCTGTTTGTTTGTTTTTTTTGTTTTTTTTTTTTTACTTACACAGGCTAAAGTATGCTGGAACATCCTATTTTTAGGGGAAAAAAGCATTCCAGGGCCCTTTAAAAACAGGAAAATATTACATTAATATCACATTTTTCTCCACGTGTCCTCCAATGTCCTCCTTTTCAAACTTCCCTGGCCTCCTTTCCATGCTTTGGTATCTGGTAACCCTATCCAGGGCAGGTTGGCAAAGGCTTTTGGGTTTTTGTTCCCTTTCTCTGCAGCATGGGGCATGGCTACTTGCTGGTGGATTCTCTGTGTTTTAGATTCTTTAATCCATGATTTGAGGACTCTGATAATTCAGTGATAAGCTATGTTTATTACAGGAGTGGGTGGGAGGTTCAGTGGTCTGCACTGTGCAGGAGGTCAGATTAGACTAGGTGATCACATGGGTCTCTTCTGACCTTAGGGTCTCTGAATCTGCTCAGTGGTATGGCTGCAAAATGAAGCACACAGAAGATAAGCACCTTGGCCAGAATCACCAAGGGAAACCAGGTCCTTCAACCTCTGCTTTAAATAGTGCAGGATTTCACAGTCATAACCCAACATGTTTGATCGTGGGAAGGAGCCGATTACACCAGTGTATATTGGTGATGCTTAATTAACTACAGGGCTCTACAGCAGTTAAGATCCAAAGAGGCAGCCCCCTTAGTCTAGTTCAGTAAAACAAACAAGGAGTCCTGTGGCACTTAAAGATTAACCAATATATTTATTGCATGAGCTTTCATCGGAGAAAATCCCACTTTGTCAGACACTGCAAAATGGGATTTTCTCCCATGAAAGCAATAAATATATTGGTTAGTCTTTAAGTGCCACAGGACTCCTTGTTCATTTTACAGCAGCTAAGGATCTGATACACTGACATTGCTGCATATTTACACCAGCTGAGTATCTAGCTCCTTATTTCAGAAGGTGGATGAGACACCTTTATTCACTGAATGCTTCACTCTTTTCATGCAAGTCCTTCATTAGAAAATACACTAAAAGATGGTTTAATACATGTTTGGATGTATTTGTTAAAGTACATTCTGACTTTAAAGATAAAGCACTGTAGGCCAAATCCTGCAATCCTCACTTAGGAAAATCTCCCACTAAAGTGAATGAATGTTTTCACTGAGTGTGCATCCCAGGATAAGACACAGAGTCATTAACAAAGACAGTAATACTGAACTGTTACCATCTAGGAATTCAAGCTATTGGCATCATTCTGCAGACCATGGCCAGTTGGACTTTTAGTGGACCCATGGTGATAGAGATCAGATCCTCTTGCTCCAAAAATCCCTAGCCACTGGAACTAAAAGAGGATCTCCTTCAGATGGCAGCAATACAGGGTCTATGCCACATAGCTGAGTAGTTCTGATTTTATTCAGTGGAGGGTACTAGTGCAAGTACACGACATACATTGCAACACTTATTAAAATGGCCTTAAACAAACCCTAAGGTCGTGCCTATACTTGCTGTGACTGACCTTGTGAGCCACTAGCTAAAATGTTGTCTTCATTCCTTCCCCCGTTCCACAATACACTGTGCTCCAGTTGTCTGCTACATGCTGGCATCCATCCCAGCCTTGACTGTTATTTAGGGGGTGCTTTAAGTATAAAGCTTGTAAAGATCTTTGGGACCCCTCAGGATGAAAGGTACTAGATAATTAATACTTTATGTGAGGCCTTTGGGATTCCATAAACTTTGCTGTCAGGTTATTTGAGCTTGTACCAAACATTACAAAACCTCCACGAACATTTTAAAAAGCTCAGTTGTACATCATCCAAGTACATTATATTCAGACTTCCAGCCATTAAATTGTCTTGTGTTTTAATAAGACAATTTTTTCTGTTCCTCGAAGCTGGCAGGGACCTCATAGTATAGCAGCTTGGAAAGAGAGTTTTATTCTTCTTATCTCCCACCTCCAGGCCCTGGGAAAGAAGGAGGCCTGTTTGGATGCTCTGGAGATATGTAGGCTTGATAATGTTGGAACAACAGGTCTCAATTGTGTTCCTGTGGTGGAGTGTTACTTAAAGAATAGCCATGGAGCCCCGGTCCCCCCCGGGGATTAATAACCAGCCTAGGGGAATTGATACACTTTAGGCATAGCCTAGGCATAGCCATGACAGGGGCCATTAAGCTCAGTGGGTCGCTAATCCCCTGGAAACAGCTTGTGCCAAAGTTATTTCCATTATAAACTGAACACGGGAGGTGAGTGAAGGAAGGGAGGAAAATCTCACAGGCGTATGGATTTTTTTTCTTATGGGCAATGTATTTGCAGTTGATTTAGACAGTGTTCCTGAGGGATACATGCCAACATCAGCCCAGCAGATTTTCACCCTTCACTTTATTTTATAATCAACAGCAGATAAAGCAGGGAGATGTTTTTGCTCAAGATACAAATATGAATCCTTAGCAAACCAGCCTGCTGTACCTGTGACAATGCTCTTCCCATCGGTGGCTGATTGCTGTCAACTATGCAGATGCTTGTACTAGGATGCATGTGTCTAGAGATTCAAAATGTTCCTACCTGGTTTTGTTTATGACTCACCCTGACGCTTCAAAGCGTTAAGCATAAAGGCACCAGCAACTTGGCACATCCCTGCTTCCTAGAACATATAAGCATGACACGGTTGATGTGGCACAAGTCTGTTTGCTGGTCCTGGGTCAGATCCTGCTTTCTGCCCTCCCCCCTCCCCCCTCCCCCCTCCCCGCAAGCCCTGGTGTAAATCTTGAGCTACTCCACTGATTTACTCCAGATTTATTCTGATGTAACAGATAAAAGTTTGGACTCAAGAGTTTAACTGGATAAGCAGAGATGTGCACAGGAATAAAAAAAAAAAGGTTGCTTTTGGAGAAGCACTTCTTGTGCTCCCCCATGGCCAGAGGAGCTGGTTCTCCCTGCTGTGGGCCCTGGACCAGCCAGTGGAGCTGTTTCTTCCACTCTTCCTCCAGATTAGAGGAGCCGTCATCTCCAACTCCTACCCAGGGCCAGAGGAGTTCACTTTCCCTGTCCTAGCCCCAGTCTCAGAGGACTTCTGTGCTTCTGCTGAAGGGGAAGGTGTGCCCCCCAGTGCATGCCCCTGTGGCCAAGGGTGGCAAATACTTGGCCTCCGAGTGGGTACTTGATGTTCAGAGGGGCCGAACACTTTCTAAAACATGTGACATCTTTATTATTTATTACTTCTACTGTAAACGTACCCTGCCTTTCTGCCCCCTGCCCGCCAAACACCTCTGCAGGAACAAGTTGTTAAGGAGACAGGAGAATGGAGCGATTAAAAGTGTTCCCAATTAAAATCAGTTTGAATCATCTGCAAGTCAATGAGAGCCAGGCACAATTCAATGAGAGCCAGGCTTAGGGGACGCTAGAACTGCAGTGCATGTCATTTCAACAGGCACACAAATCATTCACAGTGACTTCCCATGGAAACAACATACCCCTCAGGAGAAAAATAATGAGATAAAAGGTGAATTGTCTCAGCTGGGGATGGTGGTCTTCTCTTTGCACATGTGGTGCTTGGCACTTTCTGTCAAGGGGGAAGGCTCAGCAAACCCCAAGACAGACTTGGGATTTCATGAGAGAAACCAGGGGTTAGTTGGCAGTGTGGGCTGATGGCCCAGACACCTGAGTTTAAATCCTATCTGAGTAACAAGTGACAATGAATTTGGTGGCCTGAGCCGAATGCTTTCCCAAAGTGCTGAGTAGCTGCAGCTCCTATTGACTTAAACTCCTTGGCTCTCAGCACTACTGAAAATCAGGTGCCTAACTACAGACCTAGGGGGGGAGGTGTCTAATTTTAGGCCCCTGCTTTTGAAAACCTTGGCTGTTAGTGATTAGGAGACTTTTGTATGAGGTGGGTCAGAGCTCAGGTATTTTGACATAGCTGTTTCAAGTCAGGACAGAGGTATGATGGGGGATGCTTGCATGGAAAAGTAGATGCAAATCTGAATTAAGCTGGTGTACCATGAACATTGGGCAGGGCAGGGCAGGAACAGGTGTAGTCTCTACACGGACAATGTTAGAATTTCTTAGACCTGTCTTTGAGCTGGACCCGAGACCGGATCCAGTTGCAATAGGCGTAATGGCACAGTGGGGTATGCAGCCCAGGCTGTTAGGACTCACGACTCTGGTTTGTTTTGACAGCAGCAGAAAGGCCAGCTCCCTACACCAACGTCATCATGCCCAGCCTGTTCGGCATCATCTGTTTCCTGGGCATCATTGGGAATCTCATTGTCATCTACACCATTGTCAAGAAGAAGAAGCTGAGATGCAAGCAAACCGTGCCCGACATTTTCATCTTCAACCTCTCTATCGTGGACCTCCTCTTTCTGCTGGGGATGCCTTTCCTCATCCACCAGCTCCTGGGTAACGGTGCCTGGTATTTTGGAGCTCCTTTGTGTACCATCATCACCGCCTTGGACACGAACAGCCAGATCACCAGCACCAACATCCTGACAGTGATGACCCTCGACCGTTACCTAGCAACCGTCTACCCTCTGAAATCCACCTACGTCCGGACACCCTGCATAGCAGCCTTAGTGATCTGCTTGGTGTGGCTCCTTTCCTTCCTGACCATCATCCCTGTGTGGATGTATGCTGGCCTGATGCCTCTGGAGGATGGCACTGTCTGCTGCGCTCTCTTGCTTCCTAATCCCTTGACAGATGTCTACTGGTTCACACTCTACCAGTTTATGCTGGCCTTTGCTATCCCACTGATCATCATCTGTGTCGTTTATTTTAAGATCCTTCAGCACATGGCTACTGCTGTGGTTCCCCTGCCCCAGAGGAGCCTCCAGGTACGTACCAAGAAAGTTACACGCATGGCAGTTGCCATCTGCTCTGCTTTTTTCATTTGCTGGGCCCCATTCTACATCCTCCAGCTAGTGCATCTTAGCATTGACACACCTTCTGTAGCCTTCTTCTATGCCTATAACTTCGCCATTAGTTTGGGCTATGCCAACAGCTGCCTCAACCCCTTCCTCTACATTGGCCTGAGTGAAACCTTCAAGCGTCAGTTCATGGTGGCCATCCGTCCTGCCAAAGAGCAGTTTCGCAACAGCAGTTCCGTCAACAACAATAGCGCAACAGAGGCCAGTGTGTGCCTAAAGCTTGCACCAGAATGCACTCAGCAGACACAGTTTCTGGAGGACTTTTCCCCACACTCGCTGCCTGTGACTGTTGCCGTTCACTAGGGACTCTATCGTCACACCAGTGGATGACTTTGGGGCTCTTTGCTGGGCACAGCACCAAGTATGAAGGGCTGTGGAGAAGCAGAAGCAGTGGCCGTGAAGTGCACAAAACACAGACTTCCACTCTGGAGACTCACAATTGAGTCCTTGCTCATTGATCTAAGAGAGTCTGTGTGCTAGCTCCTTGGTCCACTGAGGAATTCCTTTTTATTTCACACAAAACATTAGGTTCCCCCAGAGAGAAAAGGGGAAAAGAGGGGGAGAGACTGACAGAAGAGAGAAGAGTCTTCAGAAGGGTAGTTTGTTGGCACTGAAGAATAAATGCCACAGCAGTTTTTGGAAAAAGATCTCAATTGGGACTTTACTGTTTGATTATTGTTTCTGGGAAAGATGCTGATATGGACCGTCTTGCTTTAAGACTTGAACCTTGTTAAAAGACTATTTAAAAAAACAGGCAGGGGATGGTGGTGGAACACTGAACTTACCAAGACTTGCACTTAAATTCCAGAAGCAAAAAGACAAGGAACTGTTCAGCGAAGCAGCCTTCAAAGTGCCTGAGGAACAAACCCACAAGCATTACTGAGGGGACTCCTGCAGTCGGTTGCCTTGCCAAGATCCGCTGGCCTTATTTGTGAAGTCCCAACCTGCTTCTCGTGAGCTGTGCTGCTTGGGCGGCCTATGAATATTCAGGAGCTGGATGCTAGGGCCTTGACAAGCTGTCTCCATATATTTGCAAGCAAAATCAGGCCCTCTGGCACATGGTGATTGTACCTACCGCTGCAAGGGATTTGAGACAGTTGAGCAAAGCTGCGGCTCCTAACACCAGATCTGTAGAGAAGTTTAGTCATTGAGTCTGCTTCCCTACTAGCTCCACAGTCTGCTCCTTAAGTCTCTCTTTGCACCTGTCAATCAGCATGTTCATTAGGGAGCATCATACAGGCAGCTTTTCAAAGATTCCTCCAAACAATCCAGTTTGCACAAAGGCCAATGTGTGTAGAGGGACAGAATGGGAGAAGATGACTCTGAGAAAATGCAGCTGTTTCTGGGACTTCCAGAAGATAATGCTAATGCTACAAGGAGTTGTGTAGCACTTTAAGACTAACCAGTTAAAACCCAAAACACCCTTATTTGGCAGTGCAGCTCTGTTGCTCCAGAGACTGAGAGGTCTTTTTGCCATGCTTCAGCAAAAAAACTTCAAAAACAAACTTCAGTGTGAAATTGTATAGCTGAAATTCAAAATTAGATTACACCTGAATAGGGACTGGGAGCGGCTAGCTCACTATAAAAAGTAATTTTCTCTCTTTAAACATTCTCACCTTCTCATCAACTGTTGTGAATGGGCCACATCCACAGTTTGAACTGACCTCGTCAACACTGGTCCTCCACATAATAATGTGACTCACCCTTCTTTGCATGTGTATATATATCTAACAAACTGAAGTTTCCACTTCATGCATCTGATGAAGTGGGTTCTAGCCCATGAAAACTTATGTCCAAATAAATCGGTTAGTCTTTAAGGTGCCACAGGACTCCTCATTTGTTTTTCAGAAACAGACAAATACGGCTACCCCTCTGGACTTGTCACCTATTGGAGTGTCTCAAGAGCCAGCATGGAGCAGCTAAATACTGGAGAGTTATATCGATGGACGGTAGAGGAGTCCCAGGAGATTGTTAGGACAGTTTTAAGCAACTTGTTAAATAATGAGCAAATGACTCTTGTGGAGGTATTTGAAGCAAAAGAAACATTTACAACTACACACAATTAGTTCACATGCATTTTTACAGTGACAACACACTGTGCAAAGGAACTAATTCACACCTTCTTAAGTTACTCATCCATTCAGCTACACACAGACATTCAGCCACAAGCATTCTTCATAAACCATTCACACATTTGTAGGCATGTTTATAGATATGCAAAACCCATTAACATGCACACACATTCGCCTACACCCACGCTAGCTGCTACACATCCAGGCACCTCCATTGAGACAGACAGTTGTTTCTCTAACTACATACACCAGTGTAAATACTCACATCCAATGACTGTTCTGTCAGTCCTCCAGCACTGTTCTCTGTCCCTGGAGGATAATTCTCCACAGGTTGGCATTCAGCTCTTCAGAGCTGTAACATATGTAGTCCCCCTTGCCCTCTACTGCATGGAATTAAATTTGCTTGTGCAGAGTCTAGTGGGAGCTTTATTGTGGCTACTTGCTCTTCAGCTAATAATTTCCCTGCGGAGGAGGGAGAGATCAAGAGACGAGGAACAGGGTTTGAGATGTGCTACGGAGCATCTTGTTCTTCTCAAGAAGGGTGAATGGATCCTGCATCACCCTCCAGCTCAGTAAGGAAGTGGGAGGGAAAGAAGATTCTGGCTCCTTTTCTGGTGGGAGGGGGAGCCAGTGAAGATTTATGCAAATTCGTTCAAATAAAAGAAATACCTCGGGTGAAGGAAGTTCCAGGAAGGAATGAACAAAGACACTGAATGACACAAAAATCCCCTAAAAAGCAGATCACCTTCCCTTCTCCTCAAGCCAGTGTCCCATTCATTGCTAGTTCAGCAGGGTCTTGTTTCACTGAACTGATGATCTTCAGACTTCTTCTTTCTTCCAAAATGCGGGGTAAAACAAAACGTCTCTTGGCTTCCCAGGTCAGTCAGGTGCTGAAACCGGCTCGGACTCCAAGACAGGAATATCTCGTGTCACTCGATAGCATCTCCTGGTTACTAAACCAGGACAGGTTCCAAAAAGTGGGCCCCATTCTGTCAGAGGATGAATGAGATCAAGCCATGAGGGGTCTCTAGCAACAAGAGTAGAGAAGAAGTAGGAGCTGTGTGGTGGATTGTCCGTCTGGATGTCCTGTGAGAGAGGGAGTTGGGATTTCACTATAGATTGTAGAACATTTAGGGCCCCACCTGGACACCTAAATCACAGACGTGAGAGGTGGAGGAGATGTGTTAGATTCTCCCACTATGTCACTCTAGAGAATTGTTCTTTGTGTCCTGTACATAAGGGATGGCTGTGATCAGGGAATGGTGTTGAGAATTTCTCGATGAGACTGTATCCACTCTTCCTCAGACTGAAAAGGGCTGGCTGGAGCAGGGAGCAGGAGCTGTGGAGGATGTAAAGCAGGGACACAGGGAATCCTCACGGCAGAGGCTCCACAAATTGAAAAGGAAACCAAAACAGCCACCTTGCTAAGGGAGGGGACTCCTTGAATTTTTGTGTGAATTCAAGATATAGGTCCTTGCTTGTGAACTGGAGATATAGGGTAGACTTCACTACCCTGCTGGACTTGGGCATTTCCCACATGGCTTTGAGCAGGCAGCACAGACCTTTCCAGGGATCAAGACTCACAGAGTTTAAAAGGAAAGAATTTCCCTACAGCTCCCTGTGTATGCTACAAAAACGTCCAGTTATCCTTCTGTCTGCAATGCTTGAGCTGGGAGTGTTTGTGGGGCCTAAGGCCGCCTGTGTACTTTGTGATGCTGGTATTTGGCTATCAGAGAGTGTCATGTTGTTCTCTTGTGTACAATAAAGATATTTGTCCTTGAACTGCTTGGCTCCAGGCCTGTGTTCAGTCTCATCCTGTCCTGCAAACCCCTGTGCTGCAAAACATCTTCTATTTTCCAACACTGGTTCACCAATGAACTCTGTTAATGTCTCTGAGCATGTGGATGGGTGCCCAGACCTTATCCAGGGCGTAAAAAGGCCGCTCAGAAATGTGGCTTTCTGTGAAATGGAGCTTTTAATGGTCTTTGGTGGAATAGTCCTTTGTCTTCTCCCAATCTATCCCTTCCAGTCTTTTCTCATGTGGGCTCAATCCAGCTGGGTGCTGTGCGCTGCCTGGAGGGTGTTGAACACCCCTCAAATCACATTGAAATCAAGGGAAAGACACAGTATATCTTTCCAGGATCAGATATTTAGCTCCCGTCTACATCCAGGCAAAGCCATTTTAGAAGATCCCAGAAGCAGTGGTACTTAAATCCTTTTTAAAATCAGTGTTAAAGGCTGTTTGAACTTGGTTGTAGCCCCAACAGGATTCTGGCATGGAATGAGTGGTCAGTATGAGTGGGTCTCGACTGTCAGGGGTGCGGCCCTCCATCAGAAGGGAGCTGACCCCCCAGTAGCTCACACTGAGAGAGGGTAATGTTTTCAATAGGGTTGGGCAAAATTGTTTTGTTGAATAGTGAACGTGCTGAAAAACAAGAGTTTCCAGGGGACCAAAACTATTTCTGAATCTGGGTTGAATTTGACTATAAGTTTCGGCTGAATAAAAAATGAGCGGAAAAATTTTTAAAAGTTGAAAGGGTTCATTTTGATGTGTCATTCCAAACAATGTTCACCATAGTGCTCAACACACAATTTTTTAAATTATTTTTTTAAAGAAAAAACAAGGAAAAAAAGTCAGTTTGGGTTTGAAATGACCCTCCCCCCACCCAATTTTTTGCATTTGCCACACATCTGAAATGTTACTTATTTCCTGAGCTCTAGTTACCAGTTTTAGTAGGTTCCTTGCTGCCTGTTCCCAAGAGGGTTTTTTTGTCAGACATTCCAAATGCTGGCCCCTTGGTCCCTCTCTCCAGCTTCTAAAAGAGGTGAAATCAGCCTGAAAGTGTCTTGGGAAAGGTCTGTACTTCAAAGAGCTCCCTGCTTTGTCTCCTGTCAGTGTCATTCCCACAGCCACAGCAACAGCAGTGACAGTCAATTAAATACACCTATGGAGAAAGCCACTGTACTAGTAAGAACTGTTCTGGCAAAGCTTGCCCAATTAGGGTCTTGGCAAGTGAGGCTTCTGGATGGCAGTGAAAGGAAATGGCAGGGAATGAGTCTTGGGATTCTCCACAGTCCTTTGAGGCTTTTTGTTCCTGAGCTGTAGCAAGAGCAGCAAAGACTCTTTAAAAAAAGGAGCTGCATCTGGGGAGTGGTGTGGATTCCCAGAGCTCCAGACAGAAGCCATCTCTGAAGGATCTCATTACATAGACAGTGAAATGGTCACCATCTTTCAGAAATAGCTTGGCAATAACCTTCCCGCTCACCTTAAAGGCTGTTTGACACCAAAAAAGAATGGGCTAGAAGGGCTAGATGTCCCAGTGGCTATGCTGAGAGGGAGTGGAGGAAAGACAGGGAGAAATAGGGGAGAGGGAGCATCACAACAAGGGACAGAGAAGAGGAGAGAGGAACTGAGGTTCAAAAAGGAAAATAATATGGGGACACGAGAAGAAAAGTGAAAAGATGATATAGGAGCACAGAGATTAGAAAGAGAAAGAGAGTGGCCGGCTATGTTCCCTCTAAGCTGTGCACGTGTGCATGTGCACACAGGTTGTGAAGCTTGTGCAGACAACAAAATAAAGCAAGCACAAAAAAATTCAACAGTGCTAATATTTTTGTGCTACGTTAAGAAGGCAGTTTCAAATAGCATGTTTCAAATAAGGTTTTGTAATTTATAAAATCATTTCCAACACCATATCAAAATAAAATTTAGATATTATTTGCATCATATGCTTCATTACGCTCACAAGTTTGAACGCACTCACTGGACTGCACACAAATTTGGATACTGGTTCTGAAAATTTGTACAAAAGAAATTTTTTGTGCACACAGACTAGGAAAAATTAGGGGGAACATTGTGTGAGACAGAGAGAGGAACGACTGACAGAGTGAAAGAAAGAAAATGGGGGAGAGAAGAGAAGAGATCATTTAACCTCAGAAACTGATCTTCCCAATGAGGCCCCAAAAGCACAGGATGGGAATGACTGCACTCAGCTGAGGCTAACAAGTGGCACCTTTCACCCAGCCATCTCACTGTAATCTTCAGAACTTCAGAGTGCATCAGCCAAAGGTACCAGGTCTAAGGGGCAGAGTCCAGTCAGGTAAGATGAAAAGACCAGTAAAAGAAGAATAGCAACAGCTTATACTGGCCTGCCAAGAAGAAAGCAGATTGCTAGGCCACTCTGTGGTATGGGGCTGGACTGAAAAGCAATGCAGCAGAAAGGCAGCGCTGGGGCTCACACCACAAAGCTGAGCCTTACATCTGGAATCCTGTAGTCCTTACACAGGCAAAACTCCCAGTGACCTGCAGGGTCACATCCTCCAAGCCCAGCACATGTGGCTGAGGACTGGAAAACCAAGGCTGCTGGCAAGGTTGACTGCAGCACCTTTATAACCAGGGTCGCAGTGCAGCCTCCTGGGAAAGGAAACATCTGACAGCGAGCAAGGTAACATGTCCCTGCCTCCCCTGCCCTACTCCTTCCATTAGCCTGCCCATGGGAGACTCAGACAGTCACGTGACCAAGGAGCTCAGCAGTAAATACATTTGCCAATGAGTTGTCTCCTGGTGAAGATCCCTTAAGATGTGTGGGCCACATACTAGGTGTGCTGTTGATGGGAGAAAGACCAGGATTCACAGGCATTAACAGACAGAATCTTCAGCCCAGCTCACAGCCATCAGCATCACAGCAAAGAGCAGGCACAAAGAGGCACACGGCTCTACCTTCAGAAGGAGAGATTCTGAGCTATGATTGCAAGGGCTCAGATGCCAAGCATCACCAGCCAGGGCTTCCCATTGGCACAATGAAATGAAACTCTAGAAGGCGAGATAGGGTGGGGTTTAGTTTATATGGTTTCTGTTCAGAACAAGTCCTATATCTCATGAGCTCCTTCTGAAAGAGAGTTAAGCTATTTTTGCATAGGTTCTCCAAACCAACTCAGCCATCTTCACATGACCCTCCCAGATAGAAACTCTGAGCCTTCCACAATCAGGAACACAGGAAGAACCTCTCTGCTTGACAGTTCAGAAGTATGCTCTTACTACAATGTCACCTAAGCACAGGGGTTAAACTATAATTTGGGGGGATCTGGAACCCTCCTAAATTGGTGGGCCCCCCTTCACGCCAGTGCGGACCCCCCTCATGCCAGTGTAGGCCCCTTTCACCCACCCCAGCTACTGCCCCCAATATTCAGGGGTTAAAATATAATTTGCGGAGGCCCAGAACCCTCCTAAATTTCCAGGTCCCTTCATGCCAGTCTGGGCCCCCTTCATGCACCCCAGCTACTGCACCCCCAAATGCCTGGCCCCCACCTCAGCTACTGCCCCCTATATGCCTGACCCCCCAGCTACTGCCCCCAACACCTGCCCCACCCCAGCTACTGCCCCCCAATCCCAGCTACTGCTCCCAAAACACCTACCCCATCAGACTCCTTTCCTCATGTCCTTCTCAGCCCCAATCCCCAGTCCCTAAGTTCCCTGCCCCCATTCCAGCCCTCCTAACCCCCCACCCCCAGCACTCCATCTTCACGCCACCCCATCAGTCCCCCAAGCCCTCCTAAGCCCACCATTGTGACCCCTTCTCCCCCTCCCCACACTTGCTTCCTGCCCCCATGCTTTCCCCACCAGCTGCCTGATCACTCCAACCCCCTTACCTGGCTGAGGTGGCCGAAGAGCTGGGTGAGATGAAGGAAGCTGTGGCACTGGCTGGCCAGTTGGCCGGCAAGAAGACACCTGGGCCTGAGTCTGGAGCTGGGCCATGTGCACTGCCCGGCCCTGGCCGGAAGGGGAGGAGCTGCCACAGGTTCCAGGGAAGGGAGGGAGAGGTGGCTGGGTTGGCCCCAGCCTGCAGCCCCTCCTTTCCACCAGCCTAGGGGGAACAGGTGGGAATGCTGTGTTCCGGCATGCCCTTCTATTTTTAAAGGGCCCCAGAAAGCAGCGTTCTGGTGTGTCCCCCTATTTTTGCAAGGTCCTGGAACGCAGTGTTCTGGGCCATTCTCCTATTTTTGGGGTCCAGAACACTGGCTCCCTAAAAATAGGGGGCTCCAGAACGATGTTCAGGGGCATTCCCCCTTACTTCAGCCCCTGCCTAAACAGTATATCATAGAACCCCAAGCTTTTTCTGTTTAGCACAATCCAGTAACATCAGGTGTCACATGCATTTACCCATTTCAAAGCCTGCTTTGTTAACTCAGGGAGTATGTTGATGTTCTAATCTGCTGTGGCATTTACCCCTTTGTGTATTCTGCTCTTGACATTTATATATGAGGCTTGAGAATGGGGGTCATTTTATTGATTTCAATATCTGCACTAAAGGGGCTGTGGAAAAGAAAAGGATTTGGCCACGTATACACAGCTGAGCACCTCAAGCCACATAGGCACACATGTAAATAAACCTTCAGGAGGGCACAAAGATGCAGTTAGGCCACTCACACTCCATTAAGACACTTCATTTCTGCCTCTGACTCACATAGGCCCATTATCTGATCCCTTTTGCAGATTAATTGGAATCCATCTAAACCACTAGATAAAAGAGAGAGTAATAAGAAAGGACACACAATAGTTCTCTCAGATCAGCAATTTGGATGCTGGCAGAGCACTTTTTGCTCTTTTCTGAGACAAATCTTCATATGCTAATGGTAGTGGTCCCCAAACCTTTTGTTCTGCACTCTCCCAGGAGTCAGACCTGCAGCTGGGGTCTAGAGCCGGCTATGGGCCAGGAGTGGGGTCAGGCTCAGGATGAGAGGAGGTGGCTGGGAATGGGGTGCAGCATGGCAGGGAGTTGTGGGGCAGGAGTGGGCTGAGGAATGTGTTTGAGGGTTGGATGCAGTGTAGCCACACTCCAGAGTGCAGCCAGGGCCTAGGGCCAGTAGCATGGTCGGGACCTAGGGCCAACTGGGGCTAAAAATGTGACCAAAATCAGAGACCCAGCACACAGCTGGGAGTAGGAGCAGGGCTGGGAGCTGTGGGACAAGGTTGGGGCTGAGGCTGGGGCAGAGGGGGTTGGGTGGCACTCCCTTCATGCCACACAGGGGGGCTTACACGCACATTCTTCTGCATCCTCTATTGTATCTAGTAGACAATGAATAACACTAAGGGTATGTCCACACATCTTTTTTATCTCGAAATAACACTGGCTATTTATTTATTTTGAAATAAAAAAGATTAGGTCCACATGATGTTTTCTTATTTCAAAACGACAGGCTCTGTTGAAACAGCTTAAACCTGGTTAGTTTCGAAATGGTTGTTATTTCAAAACGGTGGTTTCAAAATAACACCATTTGGACATGTTATTTTGAAATAACCATCATTTCAAAATAATGTGTCAGAACTTTCTCCCAGGGTGCTATGCACCCTGGGAGGAACTGCACCCTCCCCAGCACCCTGGCCAGGCTGCTGAGCAGAGATGCAGGGGCCGCACCAGGTAGCCCCTGCGGGGTGACCTGGAGCTGCAGGGGCTCTCCCCGCCACCAGCTCCCTGGGACTGCAGCCCCTGCAGGGTGCCCAAAGCTGCCGTGGCTCACCTCACCGGGGGCTCCTGGGGTTGCAGCCCCTGCGGGATGCCTGGAGCCACCGTGGCTCACCCTGCCAGCGTGAGCCATGGCAGCTCCAGGCACCCCACAGGGGCTGCAGCCCCTGGGATCCGGTGGCAGGGTGAACCGTGGCGGATCCCAGAACCCTGCCCGGGCTGCAGCCCTGGGGAGTGGGCGGTGAGGTGAGCTGCCGCGGCTCCCAGGGCTGCTGCCCCCAGAGCCGGTGGTGGGGCAGAGCCAGAAGCAGGGCTCCCCGGACTGCTCCGGCCGAGGTGGAGGGGCAGTCGGGGGGACCACAGCTCCCAGCGGGCTTTTGCCATGGGAGCTGCAGTCCAATGCCACCACTCCCCAAGCCGCTTGCCCCACCATGGGGGCGGTGGGGCAAGCGGCTTGGAGAGACGCAGCATCCCCAGGCTCCCTGCTTGCAGCTCCCGCTGCAAGCTTTCCCTGGTCCCCCCTGTCTCCCCACCCTGGTTGCTTTTTCCTTTGCCTGGCTCTCCAGGGCATGTTATTTCGATTGGAGGGGCTTGACTTATTTCGAATAATTTTTTTGAAATTTGAAATAAGTCATTTTGAAATAAGCTTTTGTTTCAAAATAAGTCATTTTGAAATGACTTATTTCAAAACAAAACTTTGTGTGTGGGCATAGCCTAACTGTAGCAGTAACTTTGTACACACTACCAGCTTTAAGCTATATTAAGGAATATTGACCTACTCTAGGCTTTTCTGAAAGTTTGCACTCCAGCCCCAAGGGTAGATGCTGCATTGACAGTCAGCAACATTTAAAGCAAGGGTCTCAAACACACAGCCTGCAGGCCGCATGCAGCCCCTAAAGCTATTTTCTGTGGCCCACAATGACACGATTCTTACTGATATTTGCAACATTATTGTATGGAAAGGCTTCAGTGGTGCAGCCCTTGGGATACCATACTAATCCTCACGCGGCCCTCTACTAGTCCTCACGCGGCCCTCATGGTGATTTGAGTTTGAGACCCCTGATTCAAAGCAACACAAGAGTTTAACACAGGCAAACTGATCTATTATACTGATACTCCTACCATTGCTGACACCTGTGGAGATAACCAACTGGAAAACAGAAACACATCATGGATGGAGGTTAAAAACACACAGCACAGGTCACATCCCCATCATAAAGATTCTGAACAGTATTTTAAATGTATTAAAGAATACTGTTAGAGACCTGTTTGTGGTTAGTCTCAGATGTAGTTCCAAGTTGGAAGATTCACTTACGCCCCTCCCTAAGATGTGATAAGTGCAATGACATAGTTCTTAGAAGGGTAACAGGGTTTCACAAAAGGTTGGCCTCATTAGACAGTTAGGTTTGTTTACCTGCACCTCCGTCCATCAGGATGAGAAAAATGGACAGCCAAGTGCAGTAGCTAAACTGACCTAAGATCCCAAGCAGACAGTGCTAGGTGAACAGAACTCTTCCTCTCAGGGAAATGGATTATCTATCCTTTCCTGATGGAAGAATCACTGCTGGGGCAGATAATGTCTACACTGAAGCACAAAGGCAGCAGCACCACAAGTGTAGTATTATAAGTGTAGACAAGCCCTACCCCTTGATTGACATAGTTAAATTGATCTAATTTTCTAATGTAAGCAAGACATAAGTATAGTATAAAAGTCAGAAATACTTTTTCCTTCATCACTCTTAGGACAATGCTATTTACACTACGGGTTGGGACGCAGTACCTCAGATGCTGGGTCATGGTGCCCCCTGCTGCCACCACCAAAAGACTGGAATGCATTGCTGAAAGATGCAATTCTTGGGCCACAGGCATAAATTATTTTTTTCAACAGGGTCCCAAGGAAAAAAGTTTGGAAACCACTGCCCTAGAGTGTGTGCTTCAATTTGGGAACATCAGTGCTCTGTGATCTTGTCTAAGCCTTTCTCCTTCCCTCTTCTCATGCTTGTTGACCTTGGAGCTGTGTTTGATGCCATGGCTCAAGGTCTCCTTCTTGGTAAGCTGGCACATTTTACTGGAGTCTCAGATACCATGTCCTCCTGGTTTCATTTTTACTTTTCTAACCAGAAAAGGATTCCTTAGTTGTGGGGCCCCTTTAGTACAGTATTTGTCTGACTTCCATCTTTGCAATTTCTCTTTCTTTCCCTCCTTAGTCACCTCCTTACTGAATTCAACCATGTACTACTTCTATCCAGGCAGTACTTGCACACCTATAATGCCTCTCTTCACTCTTCCAACCTTTTGCTCGCATGCTGTCTGCTTCAGCCTCATCAGTGCTAGGTAGGTCATCACCTCCCTTCAACTCACTCTATGAGACCATCATCACTGAAAATTCCACCATCTCCCTCTCTCTTCTTGGCTCAAATCTCTCTTTCACCTACACTGTCAGGAACAGTGGAATTCATTTGTGTTCCACAAACATCAGTACACATGAAGTTTTGTTCACCAAAGGACATGAACATGCACCTACATGAGAATGAATGACAGAAAGTGTATCTAACCTCAGAAGTTTAACAGTTCTTCCTCTATTGGTCTAACACTCTTGCAACTCCATAAGTGATAGCAATAAAGAGAGAATGGTAGGGGACACCAGATCACTCAGTATCAATTTTGCCCTGTTTTGTTCATTCCCTCCAAAGCATCACCCACAAGCCACTGTTGGAAGACAGAACATTACGATGGACCATTGATCTAACCCGATGTGACTGTTCTTATGTTCTTCACTTAAGTAGACTCAGTTTTTGCCAATACCCTATCTCATTCTACTCAGAGCAGGGCTAGACAAGACAGTCATAAACACACCTGTCACTGGTCTGCTCTAACATTCCCACCTGTGGAGCTGCACCATCTGCACAATAAAAAGAGAGTTCCTTCAAATTCTCAGCTTAAACTAGGGTGAAAGATCGACAAAGCCATCTTCAAAATTCATTGTGGCTTTGGAGTTGGATGTCCACACAGATAGCAGAAATGATGCCATGTGACCTAGGTGGCCAATCACATAGCACAACTAGCAAATAGTCAATTCTTAAAGCAGGAGCCTTTGTGGAGATAGTTAGAAATAGGTAGGGGTGCTTTCTCATAAACTATTCATCCAATAATTCTTAGGAACATGCACATAAAAAACAAAATCTATTTGCAGATCATTCACAAAGGCGCGACCAGTCTTATGTACATGTAAAGTACAAGTATTCATTGAGGCGGTGCGACAAACAGAGAATCAGCAGACTTAGGACCAGTAAGGGAAGATAGGTTAGCATAACTAGTCAAGGCCTACAGTTTTTCTTAAGCGATTAACAGGCAAGTGATCTTCCATCACAAGATGAAGCACAGCAGTAAGAATGATAAATCAGTCAACTAGTATGAAGTGAGAAACTGCAGAGCAGGAGTTATTGATTTTTAAAGTGTGTTTAAGCAATACACAAAACTGAAATTCATGAGGTTTGACTGCAGTAATACTATGGCAACCAACTGATGTCAATGCTAATGAGTATGATGTAAATGGTTAATTAAACTATAGAAACTGCTGAACCCAACATAAACAGAGCTTAGAAGTTCAGATAAGGGTCTGAAATCCTCATGAATATTTATGTGGGTGCTTGAATAACACATTATAACAACTTGTTTCCTGACCTTTGTGCCATAAGAGATATCAGTGTAACAGCCACCTATTGACACATCACTTCACCTTCCCCAGGATTCCCCACAAGGCATGATGTGAGTAATGCAAGTGTTGGACACTCTGTGTTATCTTTCTCTGCTATGTTGTATTGCAGTGTGTGTGATCTTTTTTGGCTTGTTAATAAATTGCTAATAAAAGTATTAAATTGTTTCCCACGTGTGCCTTGGGGACTTCATTCTAATGACAGCTTTATTATGGGACCCTATCTGGAGCTCAATCCCGCATAGACCACAGCATGATAAATTAGAGTGAAGTTTAGAATTCCAGATTAGGCTACAAAGGAATGAAATGAACTTTGTAAACTGTTTGCTGTGAATTACTCACCCACTTGTAGGGAAACCCAGCCTGAGAGACAAGAGCCAACAAACTTCTTGTGTGTGAGAAAATAAAACTCATAGAAGGTTAAACTAAAATTGAACACAAGGTAGCCAGTGAGATATGCAAAACCAGACTCAATGGATCTAGTGCAGCATATTGCAAATTAACAAATCTGGTCTGTCCAATCCAGCAATAGGAAAGGCTACGTTACTTCTGTCATGGGTTGTCTGCCAAGTGGTTTGCAGAGCTCCTAGCTTGTAGTAAAGGCCCTACAAGAGGTCCACTGACTGAGGGTGCAGTGACTCACTCATGCCCCATTCCCAATATTTCCCCCACTGTTTGGGCCCCCCTGTGCAGCCCACCTTGCCAGAAGAGAAGTTGCAGTCGCTGTGCAGAACAAATCTAGATGCTTGAGCTGCTTTTGTGTGCCTAAGGAGGTGGGAGGAGCCAAGAGCCTTATCACTTTGGCTCTAGACTGGGGACGGGATATGAACAATTCAGTTTGTGCATCCTCAAGCAATACCAGATTACTACATTTCATCTACCACATAGTCTCCAGTGGGAACAGAACCACTAGACAGGAATGTTTAAGATCTCAGCATTCTTATACGGTTCTGTTCCCTCCCCACCCTGCAGGCTTTCTGTATTAATCCTGGCTGTTACAGTGACCATAAGTAGATATGCCTCCTCTGCCTTGTTTTACTTACGTCCTGTGAGTGGAAGTGATGCAATGATCAGTAAAGATTAAATTGCTTCTTAACATCCTCCTCCAACTGCTTTATTCCTTTCAGCCCTGAGGTGATTCTTGGGGAGCAAGGCAGGATCCATGAGTGGGTGTGACAGTGGAGCAAGCAGGGGAGGTTATCTGCAATAATTAGGCAACAAAACAAGGGGAGTTTTGATTGTGGATGCTGGAAAAGCCATTGACATGATATACCTCAACTTTAGCAGGGCTTTTAATACGGTTTCCTACAGCATTCTCGTTGGCAAGTTAAGGAAGTCTGGGTTGGATGTGTGGACTGTAAGGTGGATAGAAAACTGGCTAAATCAACAGTTTCATCAAGTAGGAATCAATGGCTCGATGTCTAGTTGGCAATCAGTAACAAGTGGTGTGCCCCAGGGGTTGGTTCTGGAGCTGGTTCTGTTCAACATTTTTATTAATGATTTGGATGATGGAATAGACTGCACTCTTGGTAAGTCTGCAGATGACAGCAAGCTGGGGGGAATGGTAGACACACTTGAGGACAGGGACAGGATCTAGGGAGACCTAGACAAATTGAAGAAGTCGGCCTAAAGAAATCTCATGAGGTTCAACAAGTGCAAGTGCAAGGTCCTGCACTTGGGATGGAAAAAACCCCATCCACTGCTACAGGCTGAGGAGTGATCGGCTAAGTAGCAGCACTGCACAAAAGGACCTGGGAGTTACAGTGGATGGGAAGCTGGATATGAGTTAACAGTGTGCTCTTGTTGCCAAAAAGACCAATGGCATACTGGGCTGTGTCAGTAGAAGTGTTGCCAGCAGATCAAGGGATGTGATTATTCCTCTCTGTTCGGCACTGGTGAGGCCACATTTGGAATACTGTGTCCAGTTTCGGGCATCCCACTACAAAAAGGACAGGGACAAATTAGGAAGAGTCCAGTGGCGGGCAACAAAAATGATCAAGGGGCTAGAGCACAAGACTCATGAAGATATACTGCAGGAACTAGGCTTATTTAGCCTGCAGAAGAGAAGACTGTGGGGGGATTTGATAGCAACCTTCAGCTACTTGAAGGGGTGCTCCAAGGAGGAGGGAGCTCGGCTGTTCTCAGTAGTAACAGAGGACAGATCAAGGAGCAATGGTTTCAAGTTACAGCTGAAGAGGTTGAGGTTTGATATTAGGAAAAATTTTCTTACTAGGAGGGTGGTGAAGCATTGGAATGGGTTACCTAGGGAGGTGGTGGAATCTCCATCTTTGGAGATATTTAAGACTCAGTTAGACAAAACCCTGGCTGGGATGATTTAGTGAGAGTGGTCTTGCTTTTTCAGAGAGGGTTGGACTAGATGACCTTATGAGTTCCCTTCTAACCCTATGATTCTATGATTGGAATACCCATCTTCTCATGCTGGTTAGCGTGCCTTCTTTTTATTATATAACCACAAACACTTCAGCTCCGTGCCATGCTGCTTTTGGTGGTACTCTTCCCTCGGGGGTGGTCCCTAGTGTAATGAATCCATCAGCTGTAAGCAACCAGGAAAATGATACCTACCACCAGGGAGCCTAAACAAGAACCCTGGTCCTTCTTTACCAGAAAGAAATAAACAGCACACACACCCCATGCATGCAAGTGCACACTACTAGAATGCATGTGCACAGTGTTATGTGATGGTGTGTGCAGGGGTTAAAGTATGGCAGAACACCCCGGAATAGCATTCTGGGCCCCCCCCCATTTTTAGGGGGGAGCATTCCTGACTCCCCTAAAATTAGGGGAACGTATTGGAATGCTGCATTCTGGGGCATCCTAAAAATAGAACATGCCGGAATGCAGCATTCTGGTGCATTTCCCCCAGGGCCGGCTGAAGTGGGTGGAGTGAAAATGGGAGAGCTGGGGAGTGGGGGGGTTAGGAGGGCTGGAGTGGGGACATGGGGGCTGGGAGCTTAGGGAATGGAGACTGGGGCTGAGGAGGACATGGGGGAAGGAGGAGTCTGATGGGGCAGGTGTTTTGGGGGCAGTAGCTGGTGTGGGGTGGTAGCTGGTGTGGGGCAGGTGTTTGGGGAGCAGTAGCCAGGGTAGAGGGCAGGCATTTTGGGGGGCAGTAACTGGGGTGGTTGAAGGGGGCCTGGACCTGTGTGAAAGGGGCCTGGAAATTTAAGAGGGTTCCAGGGCCTGCCAAATTATACTTTAACCCCTGGGTGTGTGGCCAGAGGTGCCAACCTGTGCAAAGAATTCAGGTACCGATTCCTGGTGGTCATTAAAGATCTGATGGCATTTAAGAGTCAGAGACTGCCTCAATGTCCTGACAAGTTCCCATGGGGGAATTCCTCCTTCATTCTCCTCTGGATACAATGGGCCTTTTTTCCTCTCTCTCCATTTTTCTATTAGATTAATTCCACTGACTTCAGAAGACTCACTCTTGATTTACCTCAGTGCCAATGAAAGCGGAATCCCTAATTCTTGCCCTAAAGGACAGTGATGGGCTGGTGTTAAACAGCTGCAGCATTATGTTGCAGAGGTGGCTGCATTTCCGTAGTGGGAGAAGTGATTCTGGTTTATAGGAAAGTGTTGAGAAAGCACACTGGGATCCATTGAGACAAGACACATTAGAAAAATCTCCAGGGTTTGTCAGTGCTAAACAGAATTAGTTCCTACTGTGGACAAATGTTGGAATGATGCCACCACTCACTGGAACTGAGCTTTTGGAAGAAGAAACATCAGTTCTTCCTCTCCAGGGAGGTTGGACTCAATCAAATTCACTTTCAAAAGCTTGGCAGCTGAATAATCAACTATTACTAAGGGTTAAGGGCTTGGTCCTGCAGCTCCCCTACTCATGTGATTAGTAAAGGGCTCAAGTTCTGTCCCAAATTATAGCAGTGGAAATCTAAAGTAACACCAGGGAAGTCAGTGGATTTCTGTCAGAGTAACAGGGAGCAAGAACTTGCTCCAATCAGGCTATGTGCATCAACAACATCGTGCACATAAATGAGGGTTTGCAAGAGCAGACTGCTGTATAGATTCCCATGATATTCTCATTTATTTTTTCAGTTATTCTGTGTTAATTTATTTTATCCAGCCCCCAGTTGGTGCAGTGATGCTGCAGAATGAGCCCACCATGTACTCACGTGAAGTGGCATCTCCCGGCTGTATTGTAAGATGGTGGACAGGGTTGCAGGGGTCCTCAGGTTTGGCTTGGCCACTCCCCAACATCATGATGGAGTGTCAGCTGGGCCAATCCTGAGTGGCACTGTGACCCTCATGCACAATGCTTGGAGTGGGGAGCCAGGCTCAACCCTGCAGATTTTCTTTTATTCTGTATTATTTTAGATTTGCAGAAAATGCAGAGTTTATTATAGATAACTCTGTAAACCATAATTGTCTCACTAATCACCTGTGCTGCCCCGATCTTACAGCATTAACTTGTTTCCTTTTGTCACACAACTTGTAAAATATTCGGGCCAGTGACCATCTCCTGGATATGTATCTATGTCAGTGCCTACCAGGCTTTGCTTCCTGGCTGGGGTCTCAAAGCACTACTGTTATGCAAATTGGTTCCAGCCTTTTTGTAGCCATGTTGGTCTCAGGATATAATGGAGACAAAGCGGGTGAGGTCGTTTCTTTTATTGAACCAACTTTTGTTGGAGGAAGAGAAGAGCTTTTCAGCTACACAGATTGCAATATTGCATGGAAACCATGCTTTGAAGGAACAGAGGGAAAAAAAAGTAGCCTTTGAAAGTAAAACCAATTATCCTACTTTTTTATCCTCGTTTTATTCCAAACAGATTTTTTTCTCTCCAACAAATGCAATTAAAAAAATATATATATGTATATATACACCCCACAAGCCGAACATTTCCTCCTGGGCAGAGACGTTTCGTGCCAAAATGCAGCTCTGAGCCAATATTGACACACTAACCCCCTGGGACTCTAGTTTTAAGAATGTAAACACTAACATCTGAATAATAAGGCTTCCATTTGCTGGAATTAATATTCAGTCGTTCTGCGGCACTGGAAACATCAATTGTTCCACATGAAATAAATTATATGTTTCTGGTGGGATTGTAAATGAGACCTCCCTCCTTCTACCACTTCCCCTGATGCTTTCAAATTCGGGGAAAAAGAACATTCCAGCATCTCCCTATAAACTCTGCATCTTAATGTTCCAATCAGGGTAATTAGGATGTTTCTTCTGCGATCAGGGAGGCTGTACCATGCAAATCCAGCCTGGAATTTATGATGTCATTACAGTACAGTTAATTACTCATATTTTTCTGAGGAAAGGGAAGAGGCCCAGCATGCATGGAACCACAGAATGGATAGTGTCGCGGGGCAAAGGGGTTGCTGAACTGACTGCATTTGATCAGGGATTAAAATAAGCCAGCACACAGCAGAACACAGTTCCAGGGCCCGCTACTTTTAGGGGTTCAGCATTCTGGGGCCCCTAACAATAGAAAATGGAGTCAGAATGCTGCATTCCAGGGCCCACCTTCTAAAAATAGCGGGCCCCAGAATGTAGGGTTCCAGTTCCATTTTCTATTTTTAGGGGCCCTGACACCAAGCCCCTAAAAATAGCAGGCCCCAGAACAGCATTCTACCCTGTTCTGGGAGGGCAGCGAGCTGCCCCGGCCTGGGCTGAGGCTCTCACCTGAGCCTGCTGACTGAGCATGCTCAGAGGCTCTGAGTATGCTCAGTCAGAGCAGGCTTAGGCCAGAGCCTCAGCCCAGGCCAGGGCTGCTCCAGTGACATGGTGGCCAGGTAAGGGGGCCCAGGTGGGGGGTTGTTGGGGACAGGCAAGGCAGCCCAATGGGGAAAGGGCATGGGGGAGGGGGTCGGCCCAGGACTGTGGGGGAAGACTGCATGGCACAGTGGAGGGTTGAGGGACCAGTGGTGAGATGGAGGCCAGGGGCAGTAGCTGGAGTGGAGGGTAGGCATGTGTGGAGAAGTAGCCGGGGTGGGGGCATGTGTTTGGGGGGAAGTAGCTGGGGTGGGGGGCAGTAGCTGAGGTAGGGAGCTGGCGTTTGGGGGGCAGGAGCTGGTGTGTGTGAGGGGTGCCTGCACTGGCATGAGGGGGGCCTGCATAGGCATTAGGGGGGCCTGCCAATCTAAGAGGCTTCCAGGGCCTGCTAATTTATACTATAAGCGCTGCATTTGACAGATGTGTGCCCAATGACTTTGTCTGGTTCTGCCACTCTGAGGATCTGTTTGGGATGGCAAATGTCAGACCAAGAGATGCAGGATGAGGGAAAGCCCACGGGAGCCTCTCAAGTGGTGACCCTTCACTTGCCTTGCCTCACTGCTGTCTCTGGAGACCCACCCTCTCTTGTTTGTATTCTCTTCAAGCATTTCTCTCTGGTAACTGACACAGGAGAATCCCACCATTATGGTGCTGGGGCACATCTATCCACCATCAACCATCCAGACTACCACATGCAAGTCTGGCGATATTTGTCAACATACAGAACTCTGCTGCCACCTACAAAAATAAATGGGAGCCCCTGGCTTCAGGGCACTGTTGACTCTCTCATGCTGCAGAACATAAACTGGATTCTTCATTGAAGTTGATGGACGGAAATGGACCTTGTGGTTCTCTTTGGGTCTTTAGTTCCCAGGTTGCTGCCTAAGTCACTATATAGAATTTCCCTTAGTCCTGGCCTGGCCTGGCCTACCCAGAAATGCCAATTGTGGCATGAGTAGGTACAACTGGAGATCAGACACCTTGTAGGAAGGGGAAGTACAGTCTAACTCCAGAACTCTGGTAGGGAGCAAGAGGGACTGAATAATTATCTGATTTAAATTAGGCTAGAAAGATTTTTTTTCATGTTGCTTTTAAACCACTGGTTCTACTCCTGCATCTCTCTCTAGCCACCACCACAGGAACCATAACAGGACAATAAGAAGTTACAGTAAGACCTTAAGTTGAAGGCATGAGTTCCAGCTCCCATTTTTAGTTTTGCCACTGACTTTTTCTGTGACTTTGGAGAAAATCATTTCTCTGTGCTGCAATTTCCCCAGTTTGTACAATAATGGATAATAATTCCTAACTCACATACAGTCATGAGGCTTAATTTTTCATCTGTGCTTTGAGATCTGTAGATGAAAGGCTTTAGCAAAGGATGATTAGAAGCAATCCCCCCAGCAAATAATGATTGTAGCTGAATACCTAACTCTTCTAATTGATACATCAGGGGAGCTAGAAGGCAACTGTATGTTGGATTTGATTTTGTGAGCATCCCTCAAGATAAATCTCAGGTCACTCACTCATTTGTATGTGTAGACTAGGACACACATCACACAACAGGATTTCTGAATAATCAACTTACTCAGTGAAGAACCCAGCCCACTGAATAGCAAAACACATGCAGAATAAACAAACCCATCACAAGACAGAACTGACCAACTAAAACAATTTATTGATGTCACACAGCACCATTGCCCCCCTTGACCAACACCAGCAACATGGTCTGAGGTATACTAATTCATGCTGACACGGGCTGGGGGGGAGGGGCGGGACTGGATTCTATATGTCATGTGCACATCCCATGCTTAGTCTGGACTAATTTGAACCCTGTCTCCACTAGGCTTTGCCTAGTTCAAACTAACTTACTTTGAACAGTTAGTTCAAACGGTTAGTTTGAACTAACTGCTTAGTTCAAATTTACTTTGAAATTTAGTTTGAACTACCATGATGTACTCATCTAACTAAATAAATTCTAACTAGTGGTTAGTTCAAACTAGCGCAATGAAGTCATCTGGCTAGATATGTTTGAACTAGTGGTTAGTTCAAACTAAGCGTGGTGTTTTAGTTTGAACTAATCACACTTTTTTAGTTTGAATTAAAGTCAGCATGAACTAAAATAAACATGGTTAGTTCAAACTAAAAATTAGTTCAAACTAAAAAACTGCACTTAGTTTGAACTAAGTTTGAACTACTTAGTTCAGACTAAGCAGACATGTAGATGTAGACATAGCCCATGAGTTTAATGTTATTAGGACAATCAAAGAAATAATTGCTGGATAATTTGAGAAAAGAGATGTACGAATGGATCCCTGCTAGGCTTTCCCCTTGCAAACGTCAAAGGAAATAGGCCTGCTGTGCAAGCAGTCTTGTATCCTTCTCTGTTCTTGGACCATAGTTGAAACAACAAGATTTGCTCTCATTTATATCAGCATAAGTCAAAAGTATGTCCACTGAGATGAGTAGAATAACACTGGAGTATAAAGTCAGTGTAAACAAAATCTAAATCACATCAGAAGTGTCTTTTGTGGTCACAAGAGAGGAGTAAGTTTGACATCCAATCTGGGATCATGAATTTTCATCACCACTGGTGCCTACCTTGGCTAAGTGTGCTGACAGGGAGGAAATTAATATGCTGCTCTCTCTGGTTCCATTCATCTGAGGATTTCAATGTACTTTACAAATATCAATGGACTCATAACACCCCTCTGAGACAGGGAAATAATTATCACCATTTTACACCTGAGAAAGGGCACCAGACAGGGGAAGGTAGCCGTAGAAGTCTATGGGAATGCTTGGAACAATTCCCAGATCTCTCAACTCCTAGTCCTGAATTGTGAAACAAAACTAGGAAGCAGCAATATATGACTCAAGAAGGGAAAATAAAATTACAGGAAGAAGGTGAATTCAACATACCAGACCAGCTGACAGATAAAATCGAATCACTGAGAGAGTGAGGAAACAGCAGCATTCATCCAGGTGCGGTCCCAAATGTTTGACGGATTATTAGATCAAGGACATACACTACAACTCCTTCAATCCGACTGAATCATTTGATAAAATCAATCCTTTCATATGCACACATTTGGGGTCAGTTTACAAAACAATGTCAGACATGAACATGGACTAGGCATCACTGCCAATGAAGAAGAGAATATTTCAAGGAGTGGGAAGTTGGGTACATTTTAATGCCATACAACCGGATTTCCTGTAGTTACATGGCTTGCTGGCAACTAAGATTCTGTACCCAGTAATACATCCAGGAAATGTGCCAGATCTGACTGTTCCTTGTTTTCAGGGATCTCTAATCTTTCTCTTCAGAAGTGTCATCAGAACAAGTAACTGAAATTCTGATACCTTATTGTAACTGCCTGAATTTTAGACTATGCATCCCATGTGATATTCTGTATGCTGAGGGAAGTACACTGGAATAAAAGGGCACAAATTCAGTTCTCCCAGGATGGGGGTATAGACTCAATATGGGGCTTGAAGGTGGATTTGAAACTCTTTTGCTGCCACAATAATTACTAATTGCAAAAGACCGATAAAGACAGGATGTGCAATTCACAAGGTTACCCTGTGAGAACCAGGTAGCATCAATAAAGTATCTTTCACTCAAAGCACTGCATTAACCAATACATCTAGAGGTCCATCACTGAAATACAGCCACAGCGGGGCAGCTCAATCAAGTCACACCATAGGGGAGTTGGATTTTGACTCTTCCTATCCCCTCACAACTTCCGTGAAAGAACTCTGGGATCTTTAAGGTGACGTCCAAGAAATCCCAACACCTAAACAGCGCTCTTTGTGCATTTGCCTTCCAGTCAGTTGCAGGTGACTATCATGTTTTATGATTGCAAAATCATAGAAATATCAGACTGGAAAGGACCTTGATAGATCAATTCATCCAGTCCCTTTCACCAAGACAGTACTAAGTATTATCTAGACTGGTGGTTCCCATCCTGGGGTCCGCAAACCCTGGGAGGGCTGCAGAGCGGCTCCAGGTGGGGTCCATGGACAGGCTGGGAGCCGGGACCAGACACTGCCAGGGTCTTGGGTTCCCATGAAGACACAAGCTTCTGGCTGGCAGGGAGTTTCCCCCAAGCTAGGAGTTTTTAAAACTCTGGCTCTGAGCATGCTGTGAGCATGCTCAGGAAGAGTAGCCTGGAGGGGGCAGGTGCCAGCAACTCCAGCCAAGAAAGGGCAGGGAAAGAGGTCCTGGGGGGAGTCTGGAGGGAACAAAGGAGGGGTGGTCAGAGAACAGGCCAGCAGGTGGGGAAGACTTGGGGAGAGGGACAGGGCAAGAAGGCTCCCCCAGGGGTCACACTGTGCCCCACAGCAGCGCCACCAGCTGGGGGGGACAAAGTTTTTTTTATTAAAAAAGGGGTCCCCAGCCTGGAAAGGTTGGAAACCACCAATCTAGACTGGTTCTGGCAGGTCTTTGTCCAGCATGTTCTTAAATATCTTTGCTAGCAGGGGCTCCCCGACATCCTTAGGTAATTCTAGTGCTCAACTAACCCAATACTTAGGAAGTTTTTCCTTAATGTCTAGAAAATCCCATCCCAAGTGACTCATCCAAGATCATACAGGAAGTCTGAAGCAGAGCAGGGAACCCTGGTCTCCCATACCCTAGACTAATAATCCAGCCATTGGACTATTCCTTCATATGACATTCCTCTTCTGCAATGTCACTGATGATGAAGACCAAGTAGGGCAATGAGTTCTTTGATTCTTAAGCTTTTTCATTCTATGGATCCCTTTACAAAAGAGAAGTATGCCTTCTTGACCAACCTACCAAGTTACTAATTAGGTTTCATTTTGTTGAGCACCAGATGACAGGTGGAGAAACCCATTAGCCATAACTGGATAGTTCCTGAGATAATTTTTATACTGAGTTAATGATCTCATTCTGTCTCCTTTTCTTGCTTCCGTCCCTCCTATACTTGGTAATAAGCTATTACAAGGCAGTACAACAGTTAGCTCATGCTAACTAAAATATGAATAATCAAACATCTGAAGTCACTGCTCAATGTAATGCTTTACAATGCAAAACCAGGAGAAGAACAAGGGCTCTGCAGCAAAGGACATTGTCAAAATGGTTTCATATTGTAAAGCATTATAGCAAGCAGTGACTTTGGATTGTTTTATTGTTTATATGTTTTAGTTAGCATGAGCTACCCCTTTATGAACAGGGTGGGACATATGCTCACAAAGGCTGTTTCGAAATAAGAAATACCCTGTTCACACGACGCACGGTTGTTTCAAAACAATGGCACCCGTTGTTTCGAAACAACGGCGTTGTTTCAAAACAACTTAAACCCCACGTGGGGACGAAACAACGTTGTTTCGAAATGATTGTTTCAAAACAACGCCGTCCAAACATGTTGTTTCGAAACAACAGTGACTTGTTTCGAAATAACTGTTGCCTGAAACTGCTATTTCACTTCGAGCTTTTTTCCTTAATTCGAATTAACAAACTGTTAATTCAAATTAAGTTATTTTGAAATAAGGCGTTATTTCGATACAAGTTTTTCGAAACAACCGTATCGAAATAACCCTCTGTGTGTGAACACAGCCATGGACGCTTGGAGCCACAGGAACATCACCCAGCAGGAAGGGGTTAAAATTTTCTTGGTCTATAAAGGACAAACAAGAGCCCAAACCAGCAGGAGCATTTCTGCAGGAAGATCTTGGGAACAGTGCCATTTGGTTAATTGTGAGAAAGCTCTTCCTGCACCTGGGTCATTTCACATGGAACAAGAACACAGCTGGCAATGACAACTATGTCGGTGGCTCTTATTACCCCATGCTTGGTTTCAGTAGCAAGGATGATGGGGAACTTATATTGTCGAATCCTCTTGTCTCTCCCACCTAGCATTAGCTCCTGCACTTTTGTGCTGCTGGCTTTGTGTAAAGGTGCATTTATTTGAATGATGACTCCTGAAGAAACAACATTATTTGGGCCCCAGGTGGTACTGGTGAGCATGGGTGGGAATGGGTATTGATCAGAGACTCTCACCGAACTATTTTTAACTTTGGAGACTTACATTTACTTTTGCAGGATAAATAAGCACATTTTCACTTCTATGGCACCTTCCTCCCAAGAAGCTCAAAAGCACATTACAAATCAAGGCTCTGTCCTCATATCCCTTGTATTAGGATCATAGTCATGATATTAGCACCATTTTATCTACAGAGAAATGGAGGTGCCAGCTGGTGAAGTGACTTCCTCAAAGTCATAGAGTACGTCAGTAGCAGGACCAAGATTTCCTGATTTTCAGCCCAACAATATAACCAACACATTATCCTAGCCCTCTTAAATCCCCTCTGTATTTTCAGACAAAGCACCAGAAAGAACTATCCAAACTTTGGGGGTTCAGCTATATGCAACCCATACTCAACTACCCACCTTTTTTATTAACAACTTTGACTGATAACCCATTTCACCCACACAGTCCACTGTGTTTGGCAATACATTAAATCGGCAGCTGCCAAAGTCTCTTAGTATCAGATCATCACAGTTCTCAGTTCAAATGAAACTCACTCACTTGCACCTCTTCCTCTCCAACTTTTTTTTTGGCTACAGTTAACCCAGTAAGGTCATGCAAAAGTTTGTGAAATTTGCAAAATGAGGGGGTTTGTGAAAATGATAACACTGGAGGAGTTGAGCTGATCACCTTGGGGGTGAGGCTTTTGGTGCTGAGGGCCAGCTTGTTCTTACTTTGTTGTGTAGTGAATACCTGGGGGAAATAAAGAGATTCCTCAAAGAGGGCACATGGAGGCATGGCTCCCACAAGCCAGAATGAACAGATCACAAGACTCATATCATATGCAGAATCTCACAAGAATGAGTCATGAGATTTTGACATGGTCAAATCAGAACCTGATCCCTGCATCTGATTCAATACCAAATACAAATGCCAAGTTCAACTAAACTTAATCTGGATCTGAACAGCTCTGTCTCAAGCTGTCACAATTCACACCAGACAAGCAGCACTGCTAAGAGAGCAAACTGTAGCCAAAACTACTAGAACTGAGAAGACTGGTGAGCTACTTTAAATTCCTACTACAAGAGGGATCCGTTTGGAAGATCTGAGGCTATTCATCTGCGATCCTCCAGGACAGATACAGACCTGCTCATGATACTCCATGGAATTTGAGATGAAGGAGAATCTCTCTCACCCTCACCCCCACCCACCCCAAAATCTGATATTTAAAGGAGAGACGTTGTTGACACTTGAATACATTTCTGTTGCACAATATGTTGCAGTATATATGTGCCAACAGTGTTGCCTGAATTTATTCCTTCTCTTCCAGTGGTGAGCTGATATTTTTCCCTTTATCCCCTTAGAAAGCTGACTGTCCCTTCTGTGGAAGGTGACAAGTAGATCCCCACACAGCTACAAATATGTGGATCTGCCTCTGATCTGCGTGTGCAAGAAATGATCTGCAGATATTTGCATTGCATCTGCTAATGCAGATATCCACAGATTTGCAGGGCTCTACTCATGACACTCGTTTTCTACATAAGGATTTCACTGGACAGATATCTGATTTGAATTCAAAACAAATGAACAAAAGAAATCAGGTAGGACTTCTCAAATGATTTAGATCAAAAGAGCTTCCATGATCAAAAGGTGATGTTAGAAAGGACTTGGCACAGAAAATTCAGACAGAAGGGGTAAGTTGTGATGACTTGCCAGGTGCCAGATGGCAATACACAGACTTCTTTGATGGACAAAGTAACAGAGACAGCATTGTTAACACCTTTAAAGGACACTTCATTTTAGAGATGTGCCCAGTGACAGAGATGGATGCTGGAGGTTCAGTTAGCCAGACAACTACAGCACTTGGGATAGAGAAGCTGAAGGGAAGCAACCTTTATTTTATTTTAAAAGAGACAAATTATTTTTCCTCCCACACAAGATAAAGAGACTAGTTCATATTTCCTTTTTTTAGCAATTAAAAAAAAATCAAGCTGGCTCAGTCTTTCAAGATTTTGAAAATGCAGTTATTAATTAAAACCAGAAGTAATGAAAAAGAAAATCCGTTACAGCGATTTGCCTAGATGTCAGTTACTTTGAATTGCTGCTTTTAATTCATACAGCCCTCCGCATTCTTGCTCTAACTCTCATTAGCCTGAGTAATGGTATTAGAATCTCTCCCAATGAATATATTTATTTGTGGGAAAAACAACTAGGAGTCTGATGGTACTTTTAAAGATTGATGACTTTATTTATTGCATGAGCTTTCATGGGAGAAAATACCACTTTATCAGATGCTTGGAGATGGGGAACTTACAGCATGGGGGAAAAAATGCAGGGAAGTGTAAGTCATAGGATCTGGTCAGATAGTAACAGCAAATCAAAGGAGTTGTTAGGATTCAAACAGCAGAGTACAGCAATTAGCAGGGAAGTGGGTAGGGTTTCTCCACCCTCTTGGTGCTCTGGCCATGGTGCTGAAGGGTGATAAGCAAACACCTCAAATCTTCATGTCTTCAAGATCAGGGCATCTGGGTTACCAGAAAAGTTTTGCTACTAGATCATCTTAACACAGGTTAGAGACATCTGCAGGCTCTTACATAAATCTGCCTCATCCTAAGCATGATACTCTTTGTTTGGGCATCTTTATATTTATAAACTATATACACATTTGGGATTCACCTATCCAGCCACTGCACAACCCAGTGACAGGAATGTGAAAGGAGACAGATCGCCTGAGATGGCCACAGGGAGGTATAGCTATGATTCATCCTCTGTCCCTGCCAAGAGAGAGGACACAAAATGGGAATGATCTTGTGAATGAGGTTGCCCCCACTATACCTCTATAAAGAGCTGAGTCAAAACTCACTCTCGCCCTTAACCCTTTGAACTTTAGGAAAATTCCAATCCAAAAATGGACTTGGTGGCTCAGACCCATAACTAACAGTAATATTTCCCCATTGCATTTATTTAGTACTTTTATCTGCAGGGGCAAGGCACTATCATTCCTATTTTACAGAGGAGGAAAATGGAGACCTTTTCTATACAGGGAAAAACATGACCCATAACCCACCACTGGTGCTGTTCCACAGGAGGGAGCGGTAGGAGTACAGGCAGTCTGTAGGCCTTAGTACCACTGGATCACCTCACTAGAGCCCTGCGCAGATACAAATATATGAATCTGCGTCCAATCTGCATCCACAAGAAATGGTCCATTGAGACCCATATCACATTTGTGGATGTGGATATCTGCCAATACTCACAGATTTGCAAGGCTCTACACTTCATCATGTACAGGCACAGTTGTAAAGATGCCCAAGGTCCACTTACTTCAGTTGCAGATGCTGGTTATTATAAGGCCCATTTTTGCCAGTGTAGATGCAACTACAGATATCAAATGACTTGATTAATGTCATGCAGAAAGTCAGTGAATAGGACTCAGATCTCTGACTCTTAGGCCCTATCCTCAGACCACAATATCTTCTCCTCCTCTCCTCTCTAATATATTCCTTATTCATTTCCCTATCTCATTTATAAATGCTGACACATGTGGTCCATTCTTCAAGCCTTGGGCTGCTCTTCTCTCTGGATCCCACTGCGTTTTGAAGTCACAGTCAAAAAGATTGCTCCTCCCACAATCCAGACAGTGAACGCAGGAATCCTCTCATCTAACAAAATAAAATACTGCTGAAGCAGAAACGCAGCACTCGAAGCTGACAAGAGGAGATCAAAGATGCTAACATCTTCTATTCTGTAATAAAATGTTCTGACTAAATCCTTCTGAACAATGTTTTCATGTTCCTGACTTAATTCCTTTCCCATAAGGCAAAAATATTTGCAATGGGTCTGAGTCAATACCGCACTCAGCCCTTCATCTCCAGGATGTATCTGGAATTCGGAAGATTGTGCAAAGAATGAAGCAATTATTTTTCATGCACTCTAAGAAAAGCAGACCCATTTAATTATGTCTCCCTGGAAGTGAAGAGGGAGGCCCAGAAAGCTGGAGGGATAATCACATCAAGAGATGTGGCCATCCCTGAAATTAAAACAGAAGCTGGGAGGAGGAGATGTGACATGCAGAGAGTGGTGTTAATTTCTACTCCAGCAAGCTGCTCTCAGATACTGTGTGATGGAGTGCAGGGCAACACCACCTGGTGCATCATAAATAAAGAGTTAACTTCAGCTCAGTTCTCTTTGCCCTTGAACAGGTGTCCAGTAAAAGGACTTAAGTAGCATCTTGGGAGTCAGAGGGAAGAGCCTGCCTTGGGAAGGTTGAGTACTGCCCGCCAGCAGTCATAGTAATTAACTGAACCACAAGCTGGGATTTCTCGAAGATTGGTTTAGATCACACTCGATGCAAGTTTGGATGTCTCAAGCTGTATGATTAACAGACTCAGTTTTTGCTGAAGAGAGGGCCTGGACTGGAATAATGAGGGCTGCTTTACAGAAGCGGTTCTCAACCACTGTGTTGGGAGACATTAGTATGTTGCCAAACAGTGGTAAATGTGCCACGGGGAGATGGCTGGGTTTGGCCTGTGGGGAGTGGGCTGGTGTGTCACGTAGAGTCACACAACACCAGCACGTGTCTTTACTCACAAAAGGTTGAGAACCACTCCTCTACAGCTACACTGGCAGGGCTGACCCAACCATAAAGGTGAACTAGGCAGTTCCTTAGGGCACCAGGCTTTAAGGAGCACCAGACTGGACAGAAATTAACATTTTTTTCTCTATTTAAATATAAATATATGTCAATATTTTATCTCTTATAACATGTGGAAGGAGGCATCAAAGTCGTAGTCCACCTTGGGTGCCAAAAACCTTTAGGCTGGCTCTGTACACTGGTAGTGCAACAGTGGCCCAAGGCTACAATAAGTGCAGAGTATTGCAAGTCAGAACTGAATTGTATTGGCAGAACTGTGTGAAAAGTGTTTGTTATTACACCATGCTAGAAACAATATAAACCTTAAGAAACGCAGATGCATGGGTCCTGTGCTTTATCCACCATTTGTGTTGTGCCCAGTTTCCTGCTGCCAGGGCCTGACTCAGAATCAAATACTAGCACTCCCATTGACTTTGTAAGAGGGAGAACATGTGGTGCATTCACAATCACTCCATCACCTCAGGACAGAATCAGACAGAGAAGCAAACAGCAGTAGGGCTGGCATCAATGAAGTGCAATGTCTTCTGGCAAGTCTTGCAGGAGGTGAATAATGGAGCAAGCATGTACAGGAGGGATAGTAAACCTTTACTGGTCTACAAAGCCAGTTGTACTTCATCCTATTCCAACACAACACACAGCGAAATCCTGGGGCAAACATGCCTGAAAGGGGGCTAAATCTGTTGGAGGTCTCAACTCTTTTACTCTGAACCTAGGTACTCATTGCAGTTTGTTCCCTGTTGTACACTAACACTGTAAGGCACTTCAGAGTTTGCTAAGATTTCAGTCTCACATAATGAGGTTCTTGCGTCCAACCGGTGATATTCTGAAGCACAGCTTTCCCTCCTTCCATTGATTTATTACCAATGTTTCGATAGTTCCCTGCTGCTCTTCACAGGGTGGATGTTTGCAGGGGGCAATTTAACAGAGTCCTAGTGCAAAACACCTGGGATGCACAGTAAGTAGAGATATTGGATCCTTATGGGTGTGAGCTCTTTGGAAAAGGTCTTGTCTGCTGCTTTTGTGTTACTCAGTACCCTAAGCATTTGCAGTGTTCAAAATATTAACCAGTTCTAGTATTTTTTTTAAATTTAAAAACTAAAACATTTTGTAATTTAAAATAATTCACTAAGTTTTCAGAGCTTTCCCCTGTTTTTAACCAGTTTTTAAAATGTAAAACTGGATCAGTTTGCTATGAAGATGCACAGTAACACACCTTGAACTGTCTAAAAGTAAAGCTTCTGTACTTTCTACAGATATTAGACAAATGGGCTTTACTGGCAAAAATGAAATGGGTATTCTGAAACCAAAGCTGCAGGCAGAAGCATTAGGCCTACCTATACCCAAAGCACTTTGATTACATTAGTGCAGCATTGTATTTGGTCTCTCATTTTGACTTAAAACTGACTCATAGCAGTTAGCAAGTCATGGGCTAAAGCAAAACTGCTATAAGCCAGTTTTAAACAGACATGAGAGTCTGCAAATGAAGTTGTGCAAGATTAAGATTTAAATTAAAATGGTGCACATTTCTATTTAGACAAGCCTGTAGTGGCAACTGACTTTTTAGGTTAAGACAATTCCAACCCACATTGATTAAGCACTCCACTGATCAAAGAATAAAATACCATGTGCTTATCCGGCCAATCATAATTGAGCAACTCAGCTCATATTGTGAATAATAACTATTGATATTTTGTCTACATGGTGATACTACCTGACATAGCCATTCTGGTTTACAACAGTTTAGCAAACTATGATTGGTGGAGTAATTATTTTGGAATAAAGTCACTTTTACCCAGAACACAGCAGATATAATGCACAGGCAAAATAAACAAGGAGTCCTGTGGCACTATTAAAGACTAACAGATTTATTTATATTTATTTATATATGATAAATAAATCTGTTAGTCTTTAAAAGTGCCACAGGACTCCTTGGTTGTTTTTCTGAACTAGACGAACATGACTACCCCTTTGGATCAACGCACAGGCAGTTATTCTGGAACAGCTATTAGACAATAGTTATTTTGCAACAAATCCACAGATCAATTTCCCCATGTCAGTAAGCCCTGAAACTCCCACAGCATATGGCTTCTAGATCTTCTGCCTAAAGGCTGGGTTAATTTACAGGGGAACTTAAATGGCATGAGAAAAAGTGAAACCAGACAAGCCTCAGGGATATTAATTTTACACAGAGTGCCTGCCACCTTGCTCAATTAACTTCCAGCTTTCAAAGTGCCTTTAATTTAGCTTTTTGATGTACACCATGGTGACATGTGGGAGTAATTCACTTAGGAGAGATCTACACTACAAACTTACATTGATATGACTTTGTCGCTCAGGGGTGTGAAAAACCACACCTCTGAGTAAGGCAGCTATATCAACTTAACCCTGATGTAGATGATGCTACTACAGTGACAAAAGAGCGGCTCCCGACAATGTAGCTATTGCCTCTTGCAGGGGTAGCTTAACTACAGTGATGGAAAACAAACTCCTTGTCTGTTTTGCTGAAACAGACTAACACAGCCATCCCTCTGGAATGGCATCATCACTAAAACATACTGAGGGGCACTGTTCCCTCTAAGCTGTGTGCGTGTGTGTGCGCACACAGGTCATGAAGCCTGCGCACACAACAAAAAAAGGTGCACACAAAAAAATTCAATAGTGCTAATATTGGTGCTCACAAAGAAATGTTTTTGTGCACATAAAGAAACTGTTTGTGCACACAGTCTACGAGTAGATAGAGGGAACATTGCTGAGGGGGCGGGGGAAGCTGCGTTGCTGCAACTTTTTACATGTAAGCCTGCCCTTACAATTGCTATTCTGGTGTGTGAAGAATCTCAGTGGAACCTAGGATATGAGGGCTGGGTACAATGCTGAATTTAGTCACAAGTCAAGTAAGACACGGCTTAGGGCCTCACATTATGAGGGGTCTCTGAATATGTCTGTTATAATGCAATATGCATTTCTCTCTTTATTTTATATGTGATGGGGCCTCTGAATCTTGACGTAGCTTAGGTCCTCTGCATGTCTTAATCTGGCCTTGGCTGGGAGCACTGCTCAGGAGAGGCCTCCTTTCTGCAGAGTTGTTTCCGTGCTACAGGCACTGCAGCATAAATGCTTCCTAGCACTGGAAGGGGGTTTTCTGTCACTGTAGTCAACCCACCTCTCTAAGTGCAGTAGCTAGGTCAACAGAAGAATTCTTCCACCAACCTAGCCACATCTGAACTGGGAGGAAGGTCAGCTTAACTACAGCACTCATGCATTTGAATTTTTCACATCCCTGAACAAAGTAGCTAGGTCAATCTAAACATTAAGCGTAGACCAGGCCTTGCTGGTGAAGGCGTACTAATCCATCATGGAGCATAGCTGAAGGCCGGAGGGGGGCTCCCAAGCTGCAGCTAATGGCCTGTAAAGAGGTGGTCTTTGTATGGAGCCTAGTGTTGACTTCTGGCTGAGGAAGTATGACTAGAGCACCAGAATGGGCGTCTACAACTCTGTGTTTCATTCCCAGCTTAGCCACTCGCTTGCTCTATCAACTTGGATCTCTCTTTGTCTCAGATTCCTCCTCTGGAAGTGATCCACTTTTATACATTGCTGCAAAATCTGGCACATGTCATCCTTCACCCATCTCTTACCCTCGCTGTGCTACCGCCTTTCTAAAATGATATTATAAGCTTTTGTGGACAGACACCTCATTGTCTTTTGTTCTGGAAAGCAGGGCCATAGTAAAGGGCCATGGACTGCCCCCACCGCCCTGCCCCCAACCCTGGCCTGGGGCTCAGCCCTCTACCAAAGTAGTGTGGGGACAGGCTGGCACTAGTGGGACCCTGTGGCAAAAGGCTGTGCTCCACGGAGCTCCTGCCTTGCGCCTGGGCTGGTTGGTCTGCCCCTTGGGCAGGGCGGGCCAGTGCGTGGGGCAACCCCACGCCAGGAGCACAGTGGACACACACTGGCCCGCCCTGCCCTTGGGTGCAGACCAGCCAGCCAGGCACGGGGCAGGAGCATTGCTGATCCTGGTCTCTAGCCTCAGGGCACCACCCCACTTAGTGTCGGCAGAGATCCCCAGGCCCTACCACTGCTGTGCCAGCTTAAAGGGGGTGGCAAAGCCAGATCAAGGCAGGGGCCTTAGAGAGGCTGCAATCTGGCACATCCCTTTAGGCTGGGCCCCAGGGCTGCATCCCCTCTAGCCCCTGCTTTGATCCAACTCGCCTAGAGAGTGCCTAGCCCACTTTTGTAAAGTGAGGAACAATCTGGCATTGTCAGACATAGACAGGATGGCCTGAAACCAGGGCCGTAACTACTGTGGGGTGAGCCGGCTTTGCCCCAGGCATGCCAGAGTTGCTCCATTGAGCCACTCTATGAAAGGGCATGTTTCTCGCCGCTTGCCCCAGGTGCTGGCCATTGTAAGGGGCACCGAATTCCTTAGTTACCGCTCTGCCTGAAACTATGTCTTTTCCATTTCTAACCGCTACTCATATGATACATCAGCAAGCAATTTGCTCTGGGCAAATTAAGCAGCAACAAATTTGTGGTGGCCAGCCATGTGCAGTTACATCAGTATTGAGTATAAACCAAACTGTAACAGATTCAAACAAATAATGTCTGCTGCCAACATCCACAGGAGCAAACTAAACTGCCAGTTTGTAAGAGTCCTGTTTACTAATGAGCCAATAGCTGTCTCAATGAGTTATTAGAGGAGAAAACAAAATCCTGTATTCAGACATCCAAACCCTCAATTGACTGAGGAGATTTAAAGCCCAGCAACAATGGTGGGACAAAAAAACTTCCTGTCAGCTTGTCTTTTCTTTGTTTAACAAAAACGGCTGTGTAATACACAGCACTCATTTCCCTTGAGATCCTCCGGGAGCCTTCCTCCTATTCAGCAATTACAGCTCTGTTCTAAGAAGTGAACAATCTAGATTTGAAGAATATGTTGGGCAGATTTATTCAGATGGGCAAGTCACTGAGGGGACTTGCCTTCAATGCAAAAAAAACCTTTTACCTCAGACTAACTAAAGTGCATGGGCTATTCTGAGGTGAAAAACACAGTGAAGACAAGGCCCATTAGTTTTACTGTAAGGTAATTTCACTGAGGTCAGCCCTGTGTCTCAGGTGAAATGGGGTTTACTAGTTCCAAAAGGGTAGAGTTCCTGCTGGCTGGCTCCCCTGCTCTAACCACTAGACAAAGAATGAATGACTCACACATACGAATCACAAAGCTGCCTGTTCATCTTCTTCTCTGAGAGCCAAACCTTCTATATTTTAGCCTTTAAAACAAGATCTTACTGTCATGTTAAACAGTTTGCTCAGTCCTGTCCTATATCTACCTATCATGGGGACTGCTTGACATCTCACTCACTGCCTCACAAATTGGGAAAGGGGAGAGAAATATTTGGTGCAGTCAATGTTTTTAAACAAAAAATTGAAGTGGAGTCTTCAAATTGATTAATGGACTGTGCTCTTACCACAACACGAGGCACTGCTGTTCTCATGCATCCTTTTTAACAAGAGAAGGGGAAGAGTATGCATCTACTAATAAGTAAAAACAATTACAAAGCAGTGACTCATTCAGAGCACATAGATCTTTGGATGAATTTTGCTTCTGAATCATCTGAGCAGTTTACTATATCCTCAAAGATCTTTCTTAATAGGTAAAATTCATCTCTGTGTAGAGGATTAGTCCATGGTTGTGCACCAATGTAACCCCTACTTAACCAAAATGGGTCTGGTCCCATTTAGTGGCAGGAAACAAAGCCAGATGACTTTGCTATAGCCCTTGAGTTAACAGAGCTGGTTCTAGTTCAGGCTGCTGAGGGTCATGCTTTTCCATATAGTGGATTCAGGTCAAATTCCTACTTCAGTGTATGGTGTTACATTGAAAGCCTTATCAACATTGAGTTCCACCATCAGTTACACAAATGACTCCAACTAATGGTACATTTTCACTTAAGAGTTAACTCCAACAATCAGAACCTGGGTTAGCCTTTCTTCCGAAGCCACACTATTGACTTAAGGACAATATATATGTAAAAGGTTGACTTAACTCTGCAGTGAAGACATACCCTAAAGGCTTATTTTGAGCTTGACTGCTGTGGAACATGTATTGATCTCTCTGCAAAGAGGTGAATTTCAACTTACCCAGTTATTCACTAAATAATATGTTCTACCTAGATAGTTCAGAAACAATTTTGTGAGCATGTGAAATTTGAGCTGTGTTAGCTGGTTGGTTTCAATGGTTATGTGGTACTGATTCCTCTCCTGTTTGGATAAGGATAACTCAGGTTTCCAAGGCAAATATCTGTGTTATGATTTCAAAGTTGACCTTCCATAGACAGCCTCCAATGTTCACTAAAAATTTGCTTCTTCATCAGTATCCCTGCCAGTTAATTCAATTACTAGAGTTTTTAGACAGGGAACACAAATTCTGTATTATAATGAATACTAGCTGTAACCTTGCAAAAGTGATGGGGGAAAATCAAAAGGGAATTTATGAAGTACTTATTTATTTTACTTGATTAACAGGTCTTTGATTACAACATTTGTAAAAGTTCTATGCTCAGCTGAAACTTTTCCTTGGTAGTTCATATCCTTCATGTAAACTTTCAGATTTTAATGGTTTCTTCCCTGAGTGAGCGCCACATAAATTTGTCTGAAGTCAGTGTGAAATACTGAAAACCACTGAAAGCATAGCTGAGAGCATTATAATTTTGACAGGTTCCAAAGGGGCAGCCATGTCACCAGAGTGAACCATCCATGGGTTTCACTGGCTGTTACTGGCCAATTTTAAATCTTCAGCTATTTTGCCTTTATGAATTACAATGAGGTATGCAGCTACAATAAGGTATATTTCTGTGCCATGCAAAGACTCCTAGGCCATTGTGATGTCAGAGGTGACTCAACTAATTGCTCCTAGGCAGCAATCACAATTGGCCTGTCACATGGTACACTTCACATCACACATGCACATAGCAAATTAGGAGGGTTGATTTGAGGACAATATTTTAAGAAATTTGCCTCTCTGTAAAAACAGTGACACTGCGATACCTTAGATGTCAGCAGCATCTTTCATCAGAGAATCTCCAAAAATTTCCCACAAACTGGAGGTGGAAATGGGATAAGTGACTTGCCTGAAGTCACAAAAAGAGTTGGTGAACGGGCTGGAAATAGAAACCAGGAGTCCTAACTCATTAGCCAACCACATTTGTGTTGGCTTGGCTATTGTTCAGTTATAAATGTAGCATGCTCTCCATTCTTTCTCAGTAGCACAAGCATACATCCTGCAGAAGCCCTGGCTTTCCATAGGATAACCCAGAAGAGGAAAAGCTCAGGCATACATATTGTCCTGAATTAAACTGCTACTTCAGAACTTCCTCTGTAAGATAAGTGTCAGTGTTTCTTTGTCCTAGCTCTGGTCCTGTTTTGGGGGACAGTCCATGTACACATACCAGGTAGCCAATGACCCACCTAGAACTGAATATTGGCAAAGTTATGGTGCACTAATTTCTGTGTGAAAGTCCATTGTAGGCCCCTTGGTTATTCTGTGGTCTCACATTACCACTCTACTACCAGCAAAAACATCATGAGTGAAAAAAAGACATCCTTGTCTAATGCCCATAGTAATCTCGAATGGCTTAGAACGCTGTTACATACTTTGTATGTCATAATTTCATAGAAGCTCTGAATGATGTACACAAATTTTTGAGGGATTTTATACAGACATAACAGTTTCTAAAACCTGTTTTTTCCACTGTGCCAAAGGCTCTTTGGAAACCTCTAAGAATCACATAAAATGGTGACTGCCATCTAACCAACATTTCTAAGATAACACTTAGGGTCACTATCTGAGCTTTACATGATTCTCCTGTCTGAACCCTGATGATTTTTGTCATAATCTTGAATCCAAGACTGTCTTTATTCTTTCCGGAATAATGTGTGCAAATATCTTACTCGAGATCAGGGGCGTCGCTGCCCCAGGGAAGCACCCGGGGCACCCACCCAGGCCACGCCCCCTGCCAGGAGGCCATGCCCCCTGGACACAGGCCACGCCCCTGGCCTGGGAAGGGGCCGGGAGTGGCCTCCGGAGCCGTGGGCAGCTGAGTCCCCGATCCCCACCAGGGGACAGGGCTGCCGTGGCTGTGGACGGCTGGGCCTTGGATTCCCGGCTGGGTATGGGGCTGCCACGGCCGTGGGTGGCTGGGCCCTGGATCTCTTGCCTGATCAGGTAGGAGACCGGAAGAGGCGGGCCCCACCAGACCCAGGGCACTGAAGCCAGGACTCGGGGGACATGCCCCATATGCCCAGCACCAGCGACGCCCCTGCTTGAGATAGACAGCAATAGAAAGCCCCTCCAGTTTTTACACCGACTAAGGTTTCTTTTCTTTGGCAGCTTCACTATATAACTTTTTTTCTATTTGTTTGGTATGTTTTCTTCTTTGCCTATCTTTAGTGACCTGAAAAGCAAAAAGGAATCCTACAAAAAGTGGAAACATGAAAAAATTGCAAAGGAGGAGTACAAAATAATAATGCCAGCATGTAAGGACAAAATCAGAAAGGCTAAGACTCAAAATGATAGGCACTAGCAAGTGACATGAAAGGCACTAAGAAGAGGCTCTGTAAATACATGAGGAACTAGGGACATCTCTGGCACCTGGCACATGGGGCACCTGCACTGAGACCCTGCGCCAGTGCCCCAAGTGCCCGGCACAGCCCCTGCCTCTCCCAGATCCCTAGCCAGAAGAGGCAGATGCCGCTGCGGGCCACCTGTGGCAGTACCTGCCTATCCCAACCAGGGATCTGGGCCTCATGACGGCCCCTGCCTCTCCTAGCCCTGTCCCCAGCTGTGGATCCAGGGCTGGGCTGGCTGCGGGGCCTCGAGACCAGATTGGGCCCAGCGTGCCAAATTGGACCCCGAGCTGGGGCCAGGGCCCAGGGGGCGGGGCCCGGGCTCGGGCCCCAGGTCTTTTCCTGGGACAGTGGCACTCCTGTTAGGGACAAGAGAAGGATAAAGGAAAGTGTAAGTCCTTTACTTACCAGGAAGGAGAGCTAATTATGGACAACATCAAGAAGGCAGAGGTGTTTAATGTCCATTTTGCTACAATCTTCACTAGAAAGGCTAATTGTGATCAGATACTTAACACAATTAATATTAACAAGGGGGAAGGAAGGCAAACCAAAACTGGGAAAGAACCATTGGATATATTAGTTTAGATAAATTAGATTTACTCAAGTTGGCAGGTCCTGATGAAATTCACTTGAGAGTATTTAAAAACTTAGCAGAAGAAGTCTCTGACCCTTGGTGATTATCCTTGAGAACTCCTGGAGAACAGGCAGGGTCCCAGAGCACTGAAGATGAGCAAACAAAATGCTAAAAAGAGGAACAAAGATGACTTGTGCAATTATAGACCAGTCAGCCTAACTTCAATTCCTGGAAAGATACTGGAACCAATGATCTAACAATCACTTTTAAGCATCATGAAGATAATAGGATTATACAGAATAGACAGCATGGATTTATCAACACTGAATCATGCCAAACCATCCTAATCTTCTTTTTTGACAGGATTATTCGTATAGTGGTGGGGGGGGGGGTGTTCTCAACACACTATATCTTGATTTTAGTAAGGCTTTTGATACAGTACTCTGTGGTGTTCTCATAAAGCAGAGTAGGACAATGTGGTTTCAATGAAATGATTATAATATGGAAGCAAAACTGGTTGAAAGCCCTACTCCAAGGTAATTATCCCACTCTATTGGCACTGGTGAGGCTTCACCTGAAGGACTGGACCCAGTTCTGCATGCCACACTTTAAGAAATTTGTGGACAATCTGGAGAGGGTAGAGGACAGCAACAAAAATGATAACTGGTTTAGAAAACCTGACCAATGAGAAAAGGTAAAAAATAAAACAAAACTGGGCATATTTTAGCTTTGAAAAGAAGATTATGGGGGGGGCCCGATAACTATCTTCAAATATGTCAAGAGCTGTTTTAAAGGGGACCATGAATTGTTTTCCAGATCTGCTGAAGGTAGGACAAGAAGTAATCTCAGAAAGGGAAATATAAATTACGTTAAGGGAAACTTTCTAACTATAAAGGTAGGGAAGCTCTGGAATAGGTTTCCAAGGGAGGTTATGGAATTCCCATCACTGGAAGCATTTAACAGGTTGGAAAAAACACCTGTCAGGAACAGATAAAGTACACTTGGTCATGCTCAGCACAGGGGACTAGAATAGTACTTCTGGAGTTCCCCTACAGCCATGCTTTTCTGTGATTCTTTGCTACAGCTAACCACGATTTCCTTGGTCAGAGGGTACCTCTCTCTGGCAGTCTTGGCTCTGACACAGTTTTATCTGAGAGATGTCTCCTGGAACAGGAAAAAATCAAGAGGCACGAGAAGTACTTGCTATCTAGAGATCATCTTGAAAAGAGCCAATCTGATTTCCCAGGCAGATTGAGAGATACAGCAAGTGGCTAAAGGATCCTGGATGAGTTGGCTCTAGCTATTGAGGAGAGAGTGGGCTACAAATCTCTTCAATGCACATGGAGTAAGGCATTTTGCTGGAAGAAATTTAATTTTTTTATAAATTAGAATTAGACAAGCTCTCTGACCAAGATGCCTGAAATAGACATCGCTTGGGTCACTAAAGGCAGGAGAGTGCTTTGAGTTAAAACTCTCAGATCCAAACAAGCAAGTAAGGTCTTATCTACATTTAGAAATTTTCTAGCATAGCTGTTTCAGACTAACTTCCCATTAGAACACTCATTCTGAAACAAGAGTGCCTTTTTCAGTTTAGATTAAGCTACTTTGGAAGTGTGTAAAGTGAAATACCTCTAAAAAGTCAGGCCTAAATTATTTGCCCAAGGCCACACATCCTGGCACAGCAGGGAAATACAGAAGTCAGGAGTCCTAACTTCCAAGTGTCCTGCTCCAGCTCCTTTCCCATATTTTCTCCATTGAACACAAGAAGACCAACAGAGGCAGCTGGGGTGGAAAATGGAGCAGAGGAAGCAGGACTGAAAGGAATATTTGCTTGGCATATGTTGGGAGAGAGGACTGGATGGGGGGGGGAAAAAAAAGTCAGCGCTCCCTTACCGACTGCCCCAAACATGTCATAAAAAGAAGATTGAGGAATCCTGAAAAATTAATTTTATGCAGCTCTTCAGGGACTGTTTAATTTAAAAATATGGGCACCGTGAGTTAAGTGTAACCTTTGCATGGTTAGCAGTTAATTAAAAGGGAGTTCAACAATACCCCAATGTGAACAGTCATGTAGCATGGAATAAAATTACTCACCTTGCCAGCAGTGAAGCAGTGGACACCCGAGCCTGATGCCTTCAAGATGACTGAAAATGTTTACTGTTTAGGACGAATCAGGTAGATGATGGGAGATGGATTTTCACTTTTTGCTAAAGAAGTTTCATCAGAGACACAAAGAGGACAAAAGCCGATTTGCTGCTCAAGAGCTCCAGGGAAACTGGGCCAATTATGAAACCTGCCTGGGATTTATCAGACAGTTGCTTGGATGTCTGTCAGAACCTGAAGGGAGAAGAAGAAAAATGGGTTCCAGAACGATCAGTATCATGATGACAGGAGCCTCCTGTGCTCTCTGTGTGGAGGAAATAACTTCTCAGGCATTTGCTTCCCGTATAAACCTGATTTAGGCCATATAGCAAAGACAGGGCCCAATCTGCTCTCCCTCCAGTATCTTCCACTTAATTTCTTACACTGGTACCAGTCACCACAGCCTATACTGATCAGTGACACAGCCACAGAATTTGGTCATCTGTCAGCAATCATATGAATGGGTAGCTCCCTGCATCCATGCAGAATTCCACTGACCAAGGGCCCCACATTTGGGCAGGGGCCCTGTCTCCACAGATACAATAACAGGATTAGAGCCTTAAAATGAACTGGATGTCTTATAATTTGGCTGCAAAGATGGAGTCAGATGGGCTTATAAATTGGCTACAAAGCCTGTTGGCTGGTTAACTAGTTCAGGTGACCCCCCCCCTCAGTTTGGTAGTGGGAAAACTCAGCCCCACGTAAGGACTATTCAGGAAACTATGTGCAATGAAGAAAAACAGCAAGGAGTCCTGTGGCACTTAAAGACTAACAGATTTATTTGTCACATGAGTTTTCGTGGGAGAAAAATCCCACTTCAGACACTTCAAAATGCCTGACAAAGTGGGATTTTCTCCCATGAAAGCTTAGGCAGTAAATAAATCTGTTAGTCTTTAAGTGCCACAGGACTCCTTGCTTTTTTTGCTGGACTAAACTAACACTGCTGCCCCTTTAGAATATGTGCAATGAGTAGGCCATTGCTGCACTGTCCCTAGAAGATGTGTGTCATGTCACAGAGTCCACGTGTCTCAGCAGGCTGTGAAAGTGTTCTGTAACGATCCACTTATTTTTAATAGAACTAATGGGCAAGAAACTCAGCTGCTGTAAATGAGCATAGATTCCTGGGTATCAGAGCTATGTCAAAGTACAACAGCTGAGGATTAGACTCAATGGAATTAGTTTCTGGATATACTATGATCTAGGTACAGATTTCTGCCTTGGCCCTATTGTGTGTGTGTGGAAACACAGGCCAGTGAAATTAGGGAAATAAAGTATACCGTTAAGTTAAGGAGCAAAACATATTGCTTGTACCAGGCATCTAGAATGTCAGCCAAGAAGATCAGGTATCGTATCAGTCTAACAGATAGTATGTTATCAGGGAATTGTGTTCACCAGGGGCCCCATTTTCTATTGTGCTGCACCTTCTACAGTCATTTACACAAGTGGTTATAACACCCTATTTTTCCAACATGCTAGTATTCAGCAACCACACCACACTCGGTTTACACTTTTGCAAATGACTGCACAAGGTATAGGGCACAAGTGCATTAGGGCCTCTCTATTGGTCTTATGAGCTGCCCAGCATGTTTTTGTGCATATAAAGAAGGCCGGGGATGTGAGTCTGTCATCCTGCAACTTGTACAATCATTTACACCACTGGAAGTGGAGTGCAGCGTGGATTTCAAAGGCTACTACACCAGAATGGTACTGTTTTACATCCACTTTGCACTGATGGTTGTACAAGGTGCAAGGCAATACAGAGGATCAGACCACATGGCTTTTCAGGGTTGTGATCCTGGGAAACCACCAGAGCTAAGAGTCAGCCCTTTGCAGCAAGCTGCAATCTGCGAATCCCAGATTTAAAACAGTGTGAAGCATTCTTATAAGTGCAAAGTATTTGTTTTGCAACCCTTTTTCATCTTCTTGAAGAGAACTCATACAAAACCTCTTCTCGCCTGGCCAGAGGCCCCATTCATTCACTCACATCTAGCTCCCAGGCAAATGTTGTCATTGCTGCTTCCTAATTTTCTCCAGATGAAAAGCAAACATGATCCTTGGCCTCCCCAAGGAGGGAACAGGCTACAGCACATTCATCTGGAGAATGGTGAAGACCCACAGTAATTTCATCCCTGCCACAAAGGAGACAGTTTGTGTTAAGAAAAAGACAATTCACTCCCCCAAGCTGGAGGCAACCTCTACCATGGGAAACTGTCCAAATTCGCCTCCTCTCATACCCTTGCTTTAATTAAACAACAATTCTTCCTCACAAGCATGATCAGAATTCAGAAGCAATTGCCTAGCTGATATGTAGGGTGGAATTCTTCAGAAGAGATTACAGGCAGCTTGTTTCTGCAGTTTGAGCTAGAAAGGATGGCGCCTGGCAGGAGACTTAGTGCCCAGCTGCCAGAAGAGAGTTCCCCATTTACCTGTCCACTGACCGCCCATCAGGAATTGGACCCAAGTTCTTTCCTGGGATGCTGTTAAGAGTGTATACTGAATATCTGTTGCATATAAGGCCTTTTTCTTAGGATGACAGGGTGAACATTTAAGCAGGGGTCTCAAACTCAACTCACCACGAGGACCACATGAAGACTAGCAGAGGGCCACATGAGGTTTAGTATGGTAATCTGAGGGCTGCACCACTGAAACTTTTCCATACAATGATATTGCAAATATTGGTAATGATTGTGTCATTACAGGCCACAGGAAATAGCTTTAGGGGCCGGATGCGGCCCATGGGCTGCGTGTTTTAAATCCCTGGTTTAAGGGACCAAAGTAACAGAAGGGGGCCTGATTGTGCCCTGTCCCTTGCATTATCATTCATGCATTGGAACATTCTCTTTCTGATCTGGTACCTTTTTAGTCCTACAGGTGTCAGCTGCTCTCCACAACAGTGGAGAGATAGGCCTTGTCTGTTTTTTAGTTCCATAGCTGATTTAGGGATGAATGCCATACAGGGTAGTGGTTTTAATAGGACCTCAACATCCAGAACATGAATAAAGTCTTGATATTTGACTTAATCCAGACTCAGCTCAATGTTCAGCAACACAGCACATAATTTCCTACCCCAAGGGGCTCTCTTGCTCTTTCAATCAATCAAATCATAGGGCTGGAAGGGACCTCATGAGATCATCAAGTCCAACCCCCTGGGAATTGAACCCAGGACCTTCTGCATGTTAAGCAGAGGTGCTAGCCACTACACTATTCTCTTTCTTTGCCACACTGCTACCAAAAAGAAGCTGTGTTTTTACTTTAATGTTAGTAAATGATTACTGTTAGTAGAGTGAGACATTCTAGTTTTACCACAAGGTCAACCATGGTCAGGAGGCATAAGGTCGCCTTCGCCTAGCTACCTTACAGAAGAAACTACCTTTTCTCCACTAAGATTTCACAGCAGAATACTGAAAGCATATTAATTGTCTTGTTGTAAAACACCCACCTTGTGGGCAGCGGAAACAAAGCTGTAAGCTACTACAGTGATAGGGGACATCTGAGTTACTAGAAAGAACAAAGATCAGTTTTACAGGAAGGCTCAGCTCCTTTTCAGGCACCTACATGAAGTGACCCAACTGTCAAGAGCACTCAGCAGCTCCCATTATTTTCAGCGCACTCTTGAAAACCTGGCTCCAGGTGCTTCATTTGTTCAGCTTTTACATCACCTAAATGCACAGGCCTAGTGCTTTCAGCCCTGGCATCCCACTGACTCTACAGTGAATCAGGAGCAAGACTGGTTAAAAGAGGAAATAAAATGCCACTCTCCACCTCTTTCCCACCCAGGAGACCCAGAGTCTCACTGGGGATTGTAGCAAGATGTCTGCCTGAGCCACCTCCCTTTCATCTGGGATTTCATAAAAGAAAATGCAAGAGTTGGTTAATTACCACAGATCTCCCAGGCCACTGCTAAGTCCCTTTGTCCTCCCCCAGGCCAACTCATTAAAGGTTTCTTCCTCTATAGGACAAGTTGCCATTTAAATAGGATTATGTCAGTTTCAGACAATCAAGCCATCCTCATTCCGTACCTGTGTATTTTAAGATGCACTTGGATAACATACTGGTTATGTATGTCAGAGGATTTATGGCCAAATTCTGACCTCGTTTATATTTACCTGTGCAGCTCCCTTGGCATCAATGGGATTGCAGGTGTGTAGCTGTAGACCGAATCTGGCCTAGCACGTCTTGCAGCTCTGTTACTAGTGCAAGAATAACCAAGAGGTAATGCTCCCTTTAACTCTGAAGATAATGGTAATGATATTGCATCATTACTGAGAGCCCAAGAAGTCATTTTCTTCCGTGCAGCAATATGGATTCTGCCCACTAAATGTTCACTCTTTCCTAAGAGCTTCTCATTGCTAGAATGGACATGGACACATAGTGTGGTGGATTCTTAATTCATAAGAGCTCAAGGGGACTATCAGACAATTTAGTCTGACCTCCTTTATGTCAGGGGTCATTAAATGTTTTCCAGTTATCCCCACCCCTGCATATATAACCCTTGTATTTGAGTAAAGCACATCCTTAGTTTGGCCAATACATACTTTCCAGAAAGGTATCCAGTCTTGAGCTGAATACATCAAGAGATAGTGAATCCACTACTTCCCTTGTGGTTGTTTCAGTGGTTGAGCATCCTCACTATTAAAACTGTGTGTCATATTTCCAACTTGTATTTGCCTGCTTTTAGCTTCCAGCCTCTCGTTTTCATTATGGCTTTTTACACTGGATTAAAGAGCCCTTTAGTGCTTACGATTTTCTCCTAATGAAAGTACATATACACTGCAATCTCTTTGACAGATCGAGCAGATTGAGTTCCAAGTCTCTCATTGCAAGACTTTTCTTCCAGCCCTTGAATCATCTTTGTGGATCTTTTCTGTACCCTCTCCAATCTCAATGTTTTTTTAAAAGATGGACATCAAAACTAGATGCAACAACCTAGTACCAGTCTCAACACCAATATAAAAGTTAAAGTTATCTCACTTCTTCCCTGTCTGTAAACCCAAAAATCATGTCAGCTCTTTTTGTCACAGTGTCACACTGTAAATTCATGTTGTGTTTTTATCCACTATGACCCCTACATTCTTTAGAGTCACTGCTGTCTAGGATACAGTCCCCATTCTGTACATAGGGCCTACCTTCTTTGCTCCTGCATGTAATAACTTTGCACTTAGCTATATTAAAATACATTTTGTCTGAATGGGCCCAAGTTTATCATGTGACTCAGATCATCCTGTAGGATTATCATTATTTACCACTCCATTAATCTGTGTCATCCCTCTATTTTGTCAGCAGTGTCTTTATATTCAGTTCCAGATAAGTGATTAAAGTTAGGTCAGACTAAATACTGATCCCTTCAGAACCTTCTTTCATGAGGATTCCACACTGATAACTAGTTCAAGATCAACCATTTAGCCAGGTCTTAAATAATTTAATATGTACCTTATTGAAATTTTATAGTGCTAATTGGTTGCTTGGACCAGAATCACCGTGCAAACTGTCCAATAGAACAATCTGCTCCTGTATCTTTTGTTCTCAATCTTTTTCACACCGTGACACCATGTTACAAAGAGTTTTAGGAATTCCCTTCCCGTCTGGCCATGAAGAAAGAGGGTGGCAACAACTCCCTCTTCACCACTACTAGCTTGAGACCTCACAGTTTAAAGATGTGCCAGAGATAAATGTTGAAAGAACTCCTTTATGAAGCAATTTACTTAATGAACAAGTTGGAGAGCCCTTGCTATAGGCCATCCCTACCACTTCTAAAGCAACTTTCATTTGAGATCAAAACACTCTTTAGCGCAGGGACCATCTTTTCATTACAAGTGAAAAACATCTAGCTCAATAGGGTCTTGATCCTTGAGTGGTGGGCTCTCAGCATTACAACAGTATGAAGAACAACATAGGAATTTCCATAACAGAGCAGTCCTGCCATTTGAGCCTAAGTCCCTGTCTCCAACAGTGGCCAGCTCAAGATACTTCAGAAGAAGGTATAAAAAAAAAAAAAAACCTACACAGCAGACAGATGTGGGAAATGATCTCATCCTAATCCCACACAAAGGTTGTTTTAAAATCCAAATATTTCCTTTGCAATACACTGTTTTTGCATTCTCTCTCATAACTCTCTAGATAATCTTATTAGCCATGTAAGTGTCCAGTCCCTCTTTGATCTTGCTAAGTTTTGCTCTCACTGATATCTTGCATGGTGTTAATAAACCCTAAGACACTTTAATCTGTACTCAGAAATCTTGCCTCACCACCAATACTCAGCTACTAGAAGCAATAGCAACTGGTAAATCATGCAAAGCAGCTCTACACAACATTTTAACAAAAAAGTGAAAAGTGTTGCCTCCAATGAAACCGCAGAGGAATTTAAATTGGCACAAAGTAATTACCAAAAGAACCTTTTAGTGGGGCCCTGTGGTTAGCACACTGACCCTCAGAAAGAGCCAAGAGGCCCTGGAATTTCATCAATAGTCAGGACCTGTTTCAAGTCTCTTCAGCAATACAATTCGTCTTATCACTCAGATGAAGACTGCGATGCCAGGAAGAGGTAGAAGAGTAGTGGCACCATGTACCAGATCACATGCACTAGGTTGAAAAATGCTATTTGCTGCTCTTAGAACCATCCTCATTTCACTTTGAACCCCCAGCTGCGCCCAAGCCTGGATTTGGGAGATGGTAGGGAAAAAATGGACCCTTTTCTAAGTCCTCTATGTTTGTATCCACACACCGCCCCCCAAATGATAACATTTATCCTTAAGCATGGGTGACGTATAGCTCTGCAAAGAGGTATCTACACAAATACATGGGACAAAGTGGAGTTCCCTAATAAGCCATAGCTTTCTCCACACCAGTAGTACCAAGAATATATTTCACTTGTTATATAACAGGCATGGCTAAACTGTGGCTCGGGAGCTGGATGTGGCTCTTGAATGAAAAAGTGTGGCTCGCAGAAGAACGTCAGCAAATCAATTTACTGGGTAAAAGTGTACGGCTATATGCCTCAGTGTGGCTCTTGGAGGCTTAATAATCAACTTGTCTGGCTCTTGAGTTCCGTAAGTTTGGCCACCCCTGTTATATAACATTGCCATATGTTTGCCACTTCCAGCTCTCCACCACGCATGCACATACAAAGGCATTTCAGGCTGATGGGGAAGGTTGACAGGCAGAATGCTGGGTATGGAGTGCAGGCAACAGGAAGCAATTGATTTCTGATCCTTTCCATCTTGGTGATCCTATAAGGGTGATACCTGGATGGCTGATGTGTTTGAATTTATATATATTCCATGAGGTCTACAACAGAGTTGGTTAATTCTCCTGTCTCTCCCTGGCAAATGGAAGGAGTCAGAGTGGGTTTTTAATTTGGAAATGACTGGGGCCAATTCAGTCACATGTTGAGAGTACACTAGGAAATGCACCACTTTCTTTGGACACTCCAGGCTCTTTCAGATCAGATGCACCCCAGTTGATTTTGATGGACCTGCAACTGCTCAGACAAAGTCTAAACTCCATCTACAGTGGTCCGGGCAACTCCGCTCACCTCAGTGGAGTTCTTCCTCCTTTCAGCAGGCTGTAATGAAGCATTTTTTATCCTGTTCATAGCTGTATTGAACACCAAAGGTAATTTTTTCCAATCCCATGTTCCACAGGTTTCCCTACTGTTTGGGCTATATGCATATACCTTTTAAGACCAAGTCAGAAGGGCAGAAGTCTTTACAAACACTGATCCTCATCTTCCCTAAGAGAGATGCCAATTAACATATGTTACACGTTCTTTGACGCGAGCTAGTCGGAGGCCAGATTCATGGCAGAGTGGAACAGTTGCCCAGAGGCGACCAGTGAAGGAATCCCTATATGAAGTCGGGCATACTCCAGTCAGAAGCTTTTGGATCTTGGCACTGAGTGCTTCCGTGAAGCAGAGCATCACATGTATGTACAGCAAGGGAGCAACTGACAGAAAATCCAAACAAAATTCTTTTTTGAAGTGAGAAGGAAGATTGCAGAGGGATTCATTCTCCGTGTGCTCTCAGTGCTCTTGTTTTGGATGATGTAAACTGAGCTTTCCTCACTCAGAAGAGGAAGTCTCCCTATCCCAAGAAACACATCCTTTTTCTGGCTACCTCTTTCACAATGAAATCACAGCCTTTAGTATTCCAAGGAGACTGTGAAAACCTCTGTCTGTGAATAGTGTTGTGAAGCCCTCTGAGTGACAGCTCCTGCTAGGGTTGTTAGAAAGCAAAAGATGTTAAGGAGCAGGCAGATGTTTGTTGCCTTTACTGTAACTCTCTCAATGCCTAACCCCCAGAAAAGCTTGTTCATTGCTGTTGGAGACAATTAATGCAGATCAAAAGGAAACGTAGTGACTAATGGGTGCAGCACCAGCACCACGTAGGCTGTCCTTGGGAGGCAGCCACTTATTAACCAGAACGCTGGAGGTAAGGAACGCTATTCCTTCTTCAAAGGTGAAGGCAGATGACCACACTGGTAAGATAGGCACAGTCCCTGTAAATAATTCCAAGAGACAAAGCTGACAGTGACAGAACGGTTTCCCACTTAAAAGTTTGTCCTTAAAAGGTGCCATTTTTCTAAATCTGCTTTTGGATTCTAAACTCATTTGTACTGTGATTTGTTCCTCCCCATCCCCCATGTTTTTGATGCAAAAATTAGAGGGCAAGGTTGGTGAGGTAATATCTTTCATTGGACCAACTTCTGGTGAAAGAGACATGCTTTGGAGATACACAGAGCTAGTATTCAGGAAGTTTGCAGCAAACAAAAGTTTATACCTCAGAGTCACAATGTTGCTCTGAATGAAGCAAGAAAATCTTCATATGCAACTTAGGACACAGGAAGTGTCGCTCCTGCAGACTCTTATTGGAGGAAAGGTCACTTTGAGAAGGGCAGGGTTGCTTCTCTACAAAGAAGCCTTATGAAGGCAGACTGAAAGGCTGTTGACTCAAGAAGTGGTCAAGGAAGGGAGAGAAGGCCACTGGGGAAAGGCAGGTAGATGTGAGAAGCCAGGCGTGTGGGAGCAAAGGCAAACATTCAACTTGGAACACATCTGAGGGTCTGGCAGGTGACAGGATCGGCTATGCAGGTCATTTACAGACAAGAGGATGGAGTCGGGAGATCCATTATGCCAGTGTTGTAAGGAGCATTCCATCAGTGGGGAGTATGTCAGCTACTGAACCAGCACTTGGCTCTCTTGCTCAGCTTTTAAAGTCTGGGAGCAGAGCCTGCTCAGTCATAGTTTGCCAAGGCTGCCAAAAACCCTTGGGCTGGCACTGCATGGGGAACAACAGAAACAGTGGCCTTGACTGGGAAATACATGAAAGATATGCTGATATAGTGTCCTCCATATCAAAAACAAACAAACAAAAAAACCCCAATCAAACCACCACCCAACATACAACATGGGATCCTATGCAGCCACAAACTTTACATAAGGCAAGGTCTGACCTTAGAACAGTGGTTCCCAACATTTTCTCTGCTGTGGCACACCTTGCTACCTTTAATTAATTTTAGACACACCAACATATAGTTTCCAAATGAACTCATGAATATGCATGAGCCAATCCAGAGCTTTTTTGGTAGTTTTTTGAAAAATTTTGTGGCACACTTGCTCAGACCTGATGGCACACCTGTGTGCTGTGGCACACTGGTTGGGAAACACTGCCTTAGAGGAGAGGGAGGGTGGAAACAGGACAACAGATAAATTTCAAATGAGATTTTTTTTTTTAATGCCAGCAGAAGGGCAATAAACAGTTTGGTGTGAGTGAAAGATAGATCCAATAATGTAATGCATGATAATAGTGATTTGAGAGGAGGGCAGTGAGAATGTTAAAGGATTAGCAAGATTTTGATGCTGTCTGGATGAGGGGGACCTTAGGATGTGATTTTATATCAATACTACAAAATTACAATAAGCAGTACAAGATAGGCCATGTCTGGTACCATTAAGAAGGTTATAATTTAAGTATGATATTGTTTATGTGCCAGTGTCATATTTGTATTGGAAGTTATGGAGATGTTTGATCTATCTATATTTCAACTTGAGCTGCCACAAGACTCCTTAGCTCATTTGTTTTGCTGAAATAGACTAGCATGGCTAACCCTCTGGAACTTGGGCTATGTTTCTGGGCAACACCCCAGGGAGGACAGCAGCAACATTAAGCCTGTTTAACAGCCCAGTAAGGGAACTCACAAGTACAATGAGCCCAGGAAAATAAACCAGAGCTACACCTTTATGAATCACCAAGACTTGCTCAGGTGACTCTGGACTCCTTTGTGTTTCTGTAAATTTCCACAAGCAGAAGAGCAAAGGGACATAAAAAGCAGCTTTACCACCACAGCCATACTGGTTTCAGTCTTCATTCCTGCTTCCTACGTCTGCCCCAATAACTCATCTGCAACTGAAGCAGTGTGACACAAAGGACATAGACCCACCTGAGTCCTGGACGGATGTACACCAGAGCAACTTATACAAGATACAAGCCTGTGGACCCCACAATTCTACTGAAAACTTGATATATAAGAACTTTCAAACCATTTGTATTGCTTTGATCACATAATACCTCATCTTTTTCTTTCCTTTTATAATAAAAACTTTAATTTTAGTTACTAATGGATTGGCTGGAAGCATGGTATTTTGGGTAAGATCCAATCTCACATTGATCTGGTAATGTAGCTGACCCTTTGGGGTCAGGAGAACTTTTTGGTAACGAGCACAGAATTTTAATAACTTTTTTTACTATACCTAGTGACTGACTGACGGAGTCAGGGACTAAAATCCAGTAAAGGGGGTGGTAGTTGAGGTTTTTTTTGTTTTGTTTTTTAAGTTTCTCGATAACCAGTGTGTGGAACTAGAAGCACTGTTTGTGGCTGGTTGGGGAGTCTAACTTCAGCGTTACCCACCAGGGCGGGGACAATCTGCTCTCCTTCTGTAGCCAGCCCTGACCTTGGCACTTTCAGGAGGTCTACCACCTTAGGCACGGACTCAGTCACAGAGACTTCATGGCCTTACTTCCTGGGGTCAAGGAAAAGAAACAGATGCTCCCTTGAATTCTTTTGCTTAGCTGAAAATGGACCAATGGAGTCCAATTTTAAGTAGCCAAAGGCATAATCACTGGACCATATCTAACCTGATTTTCAGCCCCCATCTTCTCCCGCATTAGAATTTTCTGTAGCCTTTGTTTACACTCATCATCTGTAGAGTAAATGCTCTCCCAGACCCCACCATATGTCCACACATATTGTTCCCGTTCCTCTTTGCAGGTAGGAAATTTTTTTTTGAGCTATGTAAATAGAATTAATTTGTGTATTGCGGTGTTGAAGTTAAAACTGTCTCCCCTGGTGACCATCAGTGCATATTAAGAGTCTCTCTAGAAGCTTTGGGTTTTTTGTGAGAGCTAATTTTTTTCTAATCTCTTTCTGTAGCAGTTTAATCAAGAAATAACATAAGGGCCCAGACAAGTGCAGTTTGTTAGTGATCCAACTAATCAGCTGAAAGACCCACTTTTGAAACTTAGCTGAGCTCACTGTGGTTTAATACTCAGGGTGGTTTAATACTCAGGAGATATTTAATTTATACTTAGAAACTAGTTCTTTGCCCTCATGCAGCACTTTAACTATCAAAAGTTGAAGTTTGCAGACATTAGTGAATTCAGCCTTAGAAGCCATGCTGCAAGTACTGTTAGTCCCGTTTTGTTTTCAAAGACTGGGATGCATGCAGCCCTGTCTGTACTGGCCACAGAATTCGGTGGCAGCCAAAGAGAGATACGCAAGCTACATAAAATAACTTGCGTAGCCTGTTAACTTCCTAATGCCTACTTGCTATGGTGTCTCCACTGCACTGAGTTGAAAGGAAATTCCATCCTTTTAAATCAACATGACTTACTATGTTGACTTCCAGATTGATTGAGTGGATCTTAACCAACCTTTCAATCAAACTGGAAAGACTAAATTAAATTTGCCGCCATCAGTGTATTCTTGGCCTTAGATGATTTGCCCAAGGTCACTGAACGAAGATAGTGACAGCGATAGTGAAGAACAGAGAAGTTGGATCTCTGAGTCCCAGTCCAATGGCTTGTCCATTTATATCACATTCTTGCCCAACACGTTCACTTATCCTGAGTCCACAGCAAGTCAGTGAAGGAGCCAGGAAGTCCTTAGTCCCAGTCTCAGTTCTCTAACCACTAAGCAGACAATAGTCCCTGCCTCAGGAGATTGCTTTCACATAAAATTTGTAACTGAAAGGCACTGGGTCTGAGACTGTTTCTTGAAGCGCAGTGTGATGAGATAATCACTGCTGTAGACAAGTAGCCCATGGGAAAATTTTTCATGTGCACACCTGGCATGAAATTTCAAATTCAAGATTAAAAACTTGAAGCCCTGCACTCAGAAGAGAGTACTGCACTTTCTCCACTCTGCAAAAGGCGACTGGAGTCAAAACATTAGTAGTTTAATCTGTTTCCTTATCAGCACTCTATGTAGCAGCAAGACGTGAATTCAGCAAAGTGAGGAATGAACTCTTCATCATACTTTGGGAAAAATGGAATTTTCCATGGCAAGCTTTGAGCCAAGTAATCATGATGTGGGAAGAAGTTGAGACTGATCTGTGTTTCCCTCTCTGGGGACGTTTTGCATAGCTCCTTGCTGGATTGGGGCACTAGTGGCTGCTCCCCAGCTTTCTATAGCTGATTCTAATGAGAAACTGGCAAGTTTCAGAGAAAGGAGTTCAAATACTTGTTCAAGACTAATTGAAAACTTAGTGATAGGATATGCAGAACTAGATAAAATCCAGGTTTGAGGTAGAACTCAGATTCTACCTTGATCCCAGACTTAAATCGCTGATTCATTTCATATAGTGAGTTTGTGCTGAAGAGCAGAGGTTTAGGTTCCTAGCCCCAGCTGGTTGTGCTGAAGTCTGCAGACAGCTGCAGCCATTTAGAAGGCTTTTTGCAAAAGACAATTGCCCAAATAAAAATAGGGGTTGAAAAGCTGCTAGGCACCCAGCCAGTGGAGAATGGTGTATGAGTCTGGTGAATCTGTACACACACCGGTATCACTTTATAGACATTAACTAATTATTCCCCAGGAATTTCCTGTGAGGCAGGTAGTAATGATTATCTCCATTTAATAGAGACAGGGAAACTAAAGCAGAAATGTGAAATATCTTGTCTAGAGCCACAGAGAGAGTTATTGCCCGAGCTAAAATTAGAATACAGGAGTTCTTTGTTTTCAGTCACGTACCTGTTAAACCACATAAAATAACATTGCTTCACTGTAAGTTTGTGGTTGCATTTCACTCTTTGACAGGGAGTGGCCTGCTAGGGATTCTGTAAGGGCCTTTATGCCATCAACTTCAATGTCCTTTACAGCTGAGAAAGGATCTGTGGTTCTCCTAACATGTAAGGAAAATATAGTTCTCTTTTAATTGTATAATGGGAACAGCAGATATATTAATAACCTTTAGTCTTTACAAAAGAAGCATCATGTTTCTAACCCCAGCAATCTGTTTTTACAGGCTTATCATGTCAAGGTTGTTGAGGAGGAAGAGTGTAATCATTGTTTACCTAATCTGAAGTCAGGTCAGGTGTGGTTCAGTTTCTCCTGATATTTAGGAATGCAGGTGATTTTACTTTTTTAGCCCTCCAGATGAACCAGAGTTCTCCTCTTACAGGTAGACAAAGTCCTAAGAAGAATTCTGAAATGCTTTGTTGGCTTCTTCCGGTACACTACCTTCATGCCCTGTAGACAGAGAACTTCAGCAATTAGCTTTTACCCTAGCCCTGGAGAAAGCAGTTCCACTTTCTTTTGCTGCTTGATGATAGGTCAAGCTCATAGACCCACCATAACACCTCACAAGGGGGCGCTGTAGGAGGGCCTTTATCCTTCCCTCCATTGAAAGCTTCTTTCCAGGGATCCTCAGCCAGCACTTAGGGAATTGTGAGGTTTCATTTCTCCCCTATGCATCACATTTTAGCACACAGAAGATGGGGAGAGGAGAAAGAGCATGGACTGTTCTCAGTAGCTCTCCAGGACATTTCAGAGGGAGTTCTAATCCCTAGCTGTTACAGTCTTCACAACATGAGATGAAGGTATCCACTGCAAGGTGATCTGCTCCAGTCACAAACTATAGCTTTCTAGGGTATAAAATGCCTTAATTCTCTCAGAGCACATAACTAATGTGCTAGTTCTGATCCCTTATGTGTCAATGGCATTAACTATTTCACTGTTCATGTAAGCATGTAAGAATAGCATTAGTTCTTCTTTTCCAGGTGACCCAAAACATAAACACCCTCCACCCACACAAAGAGCAGACATGCAGGAGAAAGAAAAGGACCCAGAGGATGTTTATAGTAAGGTGGGTTGGCCTTCACAGCTGAAAGCGGTACAGTGGGGATTCTTTTTCCTGAAAGAGAGCTCTTTTTTTTTTTTTTTTTCCAGAAGTTAGGTAATCATGGCCTAAACTCTGACAGGAAACTGTTCCTCCTCCACCAAGACTCCCTGGTACTCTTGTTCCCAGAGCCATGGCCTATACTGCTTCTTTGTGTTGAGGCTGTGTGGTGATGGTGGTGGCAGCAACTTGTGGTTCACCATGAATCACATGTAGCTCTTTTATAATGAAGGCAGGGCTCCCAAAGTCCTCTGCTCTCCATCCACCAGGCTGGAATGGGGAGTTCAAAGCTTCTGTTTTGTGGCTGCAAGTCAGGGCTAGAGGATACTGCCCAGCATGGAACATGGTCTCTGGAGGTCACTACGTTTGGCTACCCCTGGCCTAGACCATTCTTCTGAGCAGGCTGTTTTACTTAGCCCTCCAAAAGCCTTTTTGACTCATCATCTATACCTACTGCATTCCAAAGGGGGAACCATGTTAGTCTAGTTCAGCAAAACAAACAAGGAGTCCTGTGGCACTTAAAGACCAACGAATTTATTTATTACATGAGCTGTCGTGGGGGAAAATCAATGCCTGCAGTTACTGCTACAACACTTTCCGTCACTAGCCCCACAGAATGAGGAAGGAGTGCTTACAGTAGGTTACATAACTTGGCGTTCATTTTCCCAGAATGCCTAGCAAGAGCCTCTAATTCCCATTTTTCCACAGAGGCCATCTCCCAGAATTTGTTTTGAATTGAAGCAGGACTGGCTTTGCTTGCACTATAACTGCCTGGGCTTGGGACATGGATATACTGGTCTCCCCCTAAGGAACAGTACATTTTGATATTTAAAAACTTATTTTTAACCCAAATATAGACTGAGATTTGTCCTGACATTTCTAGGCCTTGAAATCAGGCTGGATGCAAAAGGGCAGTCTTGCCTGAAGCAGTTCAAAGCTGTTTAAATTTTTACTTTTTAGAGAAAAGCCAATTTGAACAAGACGAGGTGACAAACAATAGATCTAACACATCATTTGGTCGAGTCCTGGGGTTATAGGAAGGAGCTAGGCTGTTCTCAGTAGTAACAGAGGACAGGACAGGGAGCAATGGTTTCAAGCTTCAGCTGGGGTGGTCAAGGCTGGATATTAGGAAAAATTGTCTTACTAGGAGGGTGATGAAGCCTTGGAATGGCTTACCTAGGGCAGCAGTTTTCAAACTTTTTTCCTCAGGACCCAGTTGAAAACATTAATTTATGCCCACAACCCAGTAATTACATCTTTGAGCAATGCACTCCAGTCTTTTGGTAGGAGCAATGAAGGGTGCTGCGACCAGTGCTTGAGGGTCTGCGACCTAGTACTGGCTCCCAACCCTAAGTTTGACAGCCACTGGCCTAGAGAAGTGGCGGAATCTCCATCTTTAGAAACATTTAAGGTCCTGTTAGACATAATCCTGGCTGGGATGATTTAGTAGGAGTGGTCCTGCTTTTAGCAGGGGGTTGGACTAGATGACCTCATGAGCTCCTTTCCAACCCTATGATTTTATGTTAATATCAGTAGGTTCTAAAGTTGGTCAGGAAACTTCCTGTGAAACAAAAATTTCTACAAAAACATGGAAAAAAATGTTTTGTGAATCCCCTCCCCCCCATTATCCTCTCTAAAATTGCCTGCCAAATCTATCAGTGATCCCAATGATCGGCTCTTTCAGCCATGGTCAAGTGTCTAATGAAGTGGGATTTTCTTCCACAAAAGCTCATGTGATAAATACATTTGTTAGTCTTAAAAAGTGCCACAAGAATCCTTATTTGTTTTGCTGAACTAGACTAACATGGCTACTTCTTTGGAAAATATTAGTGGGCAGCCTTATGTTGAGATTTCTGATGAAAGGTCATAGGGAAATGATCAAGAATCACAAAGAATGGGTGATTTGTTCTCATGAATATTGGTTGGAGTATCAGGTTGCATAGATGCCTAGCACCTACCTGCCCTGGATGTTATACATTTGTCCTCTTTCACTGAAAAGCACCAAGTGCATTCACTAACTTGTTCCATCCCTCTGGGTATCCCACACAACCGCTAACACCTCCTTTCTCTTACTGCTAAGTCCTCTCCTTTGGAACTTACTAAGTCCTCATGTCCTTTCTGACCACGTAGTATTATATTATAAATAACAATAATGACCAAATTCACTAACCTTCCAGCATGTAACATATAGGGTATGTCCACACACACTCCTTATTTCGAAACAAC